>OZ018321.1:55567048-55719548 GCA_963969495.1 Ceratothoa steindachneri | reverse complement strand
GATATGACTCCAACAGGGGTTGTGGGAATTCGCGGCGGGTCAGAAAAAGCGGACTGAACGGAGGGACTGGCAAACTCTCAATCTCCTTGAGTTGCGGAGTCACGGTTAAATAGCCAGGTGGCTAGTTCGATAGATTGGATTCTCGACGTCAGTCTATGTTAACTTACGTCGAGATAACGAGTCGGATCAAACAGCGAAGTTTGCCTCATTATATGAAGCGGTAAAGTCAGTACGGCTGCACTAGTGGGGGAATAGACATGCCTAGGAAGCATGGGGGTGAGAACTCGTCGTTATCGCGGGGGAGGGGGGAGCAAGGAGCGTCTTAAAACCAAATACAGCTGGGTCGGGTGACTCAGTGCGGGACTGCTTCCTGCTCGAAGATTCTACACTTCCCACGCCAAGGAGCAGGTGGTTCAGAGCGAAGGGGATGAAATGGTTATTCGGAGGGGCCTCACCCTCACGCTACTCCTTCGAGGGCATCCAATCACAGATATTTAAATGAAGATTAGTCTAAATCCTTTATGAAAACGGAAAATACAATGGCCATCATCAGTAGGACTTCCGAAAGGACAGGGATTTGATAATGGTAATAACCACACTAACGGAAAGAATTACGCAACTAAAAGCAGAAAAAGGATACGTGAACGTTTTCCTCTGTAATATTGAGAAAGCCTTCGACAAGGTCTGGGTTAAAGCACTTAAATATAAGCTCCTACAACTAGATCTCGGGATCAAGATGGAGAGAGTGTTGGCTGATAATATTAATAATAGAAAAGCCAATATTACAAGGAGGACCACAAGGGACCGCCCTTATGTATAGAGACGGGGTACATCAAGGGGGTGCATGAGGCCCACTGTCTACGCGATTTTTACGGTTGATATTCGCCTCCCAATATCACCGGGATGCATGAATATACAATACGCGGAAGACGTCAGTCAAATTATTTCATCGAGCTCCACAAAAATAAGCAAGAACTACAGAAAAAGAAAGAAAAACATAAAAGAAGATAAAAAGAAATGGAAAATTAAAACCAATATTCACAGGTATAAAATGTTCTCAATTATGAGAAACAAAAAGGATCAGATTAACGTCGACGGAACAAACTAGGATTACGTGACGGAAGGAAATATGATGGGACAAAAACTATTAACACAAGCGGTTACCAAACATTAGGCTCCACCTGCGGCAAGAGGAACGAGAAATATTCACATAAAAGCCGCAAAAATATGTAGAAAAAAATGATAAATAAGAATAGTTCGACGCCAATCCAAGCAAATAGAGAAAACAAAGGCATGAAAAACACTTTTGTATAACCTGTGTTGCAATATCTGATGACCAGTACTCCTTCTATAACGCCACACCAACTGCAGACTGCTACTGTCCTTCTTGTAACACCAAAATTACGAGATGTATTAGTGTTAAGAAAATAAAAAGTGATAGGTTTCAACAACTGAATGAGGTATTTAAAGAATGGATTAACTTGATGCAGGAGCAAATTGATAACAAACTCTCCAGGCAGGAAGTTAAAGATATGATAGAGAAGCAAGTTGAGAGACAACCTAGCAAAAAGGATATCATGGAGATGATTGAAAATAAAATAAAATTACTAATGGCCGAGGATATTTAAAGAGCAAGTGACAGTTAGATAGGGCTCAGAATTAAAATGTAGCGTTAGGCCTAGTCCTAGTGACAAAGAAGGACGAATTAAGAGAATTGGCACGAGAGGTGTTTCAGGAAAATCCAAAGGAGGACGAGGAGAGGAAACAAATAAAGAATAACCAAATTATTTTCAATAAGTTGGAGGCAGACTTAGAAATCCAAAGAAGGGATAGATACAATTTCAACATCGAAATAACTAGTTATTTGTTCAATAAGGGCCCTACGATCAAGTCATCATATGATGAAGAAGAAATAAAATTTATCACAAGGCTGGTCATGAAAATGGAAGGACAAACAAGGCCTATGTTGGTGGCTCTCAGAAATCCCATACATAAGGTTGAGATATTTGGGAACTTAGAGCAGATTATGAAACTCAAACTGTTAAAAAAAATTCAAAATAAAAAAACGAAGAGACACGACAACAAAGACAGGATTGGAAAAGACTGGTAGAGCACGTAAAGAAGAACAACGATGAGGATGAACATCTTCTCTACAATATAAAGGGTTCGCCTGGAAACGAGAATTGTGAAGGAAAGTAGAATTGAATTTCAGGAAAAAGCAAAACAGGCAAAGAACAACAGGGCGAAATAGACAGATGGAAGCAACCATTGGCCCGGATCACAATAATGATCAGGAGTAATAAACCAGATAGCGTAAAAGTAGAGTACAAAACAATAGGGGAACCTCTATTCTCGACAAATATAAACTAAATGGAAGTGGAAAACAACATGATATAGCATCAATTGCATCGGAGAATAACAATAGTGTCATCATTTACCACAAACTGGCATGAAATGAACATATTGCAGAAAAGGCTAAGGTGGCCAACAAGATCTTGGGTATCATAAGAAGAACCTTTGACTATATGGACTGTGATATGTTCAGTAAACTGTATAAATCAATGGTCAGACTACACTTAGAGTATGGGGTTGCAATCTGGAATCCTTACAAAATTAAAGATATTGAGATGGTAGAGAGCGTGCAAAGAAGAGCAATCAGGATGATACGTGGGATGTCAGGGCTGAATTGCGAAGAAAGACAAAAAGTTGAACTTTCCTACACTAAGATACACAAGAATACGTGGGGATATGATTGAGAGATTAAAGATCGCCCATATAATTTATGACGGCGAAGTAGTCCAGATAATTCGCATGAGGAGGCAAGACAGGGGATCGAGAAGAAATAGCATCAAAATTCGACACCAATTCTCAAGATTAATTTTCAGAGCGCACTCCTTCACCCCAAGGATAACAACAATCTGGAACGATTGCTGCGGCCACCAAATGAAATGCTCTTCGAGAGCCGCTTAGATAAATACTAGAGAAATAGAGAAATAAGATTTGACCATCGAGCCACACCACTCCATAGCACCTTAGTTCTAACCCGACTTCAGTAAGCTTTAGTACAGAACAAGATCTGGCCCAAGAAGACCCCAACGCGACCTAACGCTAGAAAAAAGATACCTGTAAGCATGAATGGTTTAAATAACTAGAAAACCCAGCACAGGAAAAATCAGTAAAAATAATTAGAATCAACTTATAGAAAATATACTGAATATATTATATAGATAAAAGTAATTAGACTAGTGTATTAGAAAGAACTTATCTGAAAAGGTACCTCAAAATAAATTATAAATTACAAGGCAAACTAAAGTAAAAAAAACAAGAATTAGAAGAAAAAACAACAAAAAAAAACAATGAACAACTAGAAAGAATCAACATGGAAAATGAATAGCCAGCCTCTTGGCAAACTATACTTTCACACTAAATCAACTTTCTTTTTGCACCACCACAACCACAAAAAAAACTCTCATCTAACTACCCAAGATGGAGATAGCAACATCTGAAGGCTTTGCAAGTTCCCGCCGAATAAAGAATATGAAGCTACCGCCGAAGATCAAGAAACAAGAGAAGTCGATAAATTTGAGTCAATGCCTTACGCAAAATGCTCTCCCAAAAGAGCGGAATTAGTAGCCACCGAGACGAAGCAGAATAATAGCTGGCTACCCAAGGTTCAAAGGATTTTTGTCACTGATTTAATAGAGAATCACGAGTATTTCAATGTATCGTGGTATAGGAAGCACCCCACATCTGAGACCAAGTATTTATGTCGTTGTATCTGGAAGGACCGAGTGATGGAGGAGTTCATACGTATGGGTTGTTTACGTACTACCAACAAAAAAGACTTCGTGATTAATGTTATATCTCTTTAAAAGTGCTATGTATACTTGATTATTATTATCTTGATTTGTTTCAACTTTGAGGGTTTCTTGTGCTGTACTTAGCGACTCAAGGATACAATAAAAAGTTTGATAAAAAAAAACTAAAACTTTAATTAAAACAAAAAAAATAAGCATGAACAAAAAAAATAATACACACTAAATACACAGAGACTACAATCGATTTTAAGTAAAGCTTTCTAAATTGACCTCTCGAACTTATAGTGACGGTTGACCCACCACTCGCTACAATATAAAAAAATTGCTAACTCTCTCTAACGGATTTTAAATACCTTTGTCCCTTTTGCGATGGGTTTGAGTCTGACTTTGAACTCAATGGGCTCAGCCATCTCAGGATTCTTGTTGGCTCGTTGACGCGTGCCTCGGTTAAATGGTTGGTGGTGAACGGAATAACTTTAAAAGGCATAGAGGACTTTGGCTAGTGTGACAAATGGGGGAGTCACTCGCCTTCGGCAGGAAAGAATATCACCACGGGATTGTGAAAGAATGTTCATTTCTCCTCTTCGGATTACTCTGGAGAATAATTCGCACTGGCTAGCGATGAGCTACGACTTGATTGCTTAGACTCGGGGGTATCCCTCAAGGGCGAGGACTACCTATGTGTTTTAGGCTGCACCAGGATAGGAGGGGCAGGGTTTCTCTGACGAGAATAAGTGGAACTTGATTCTTAAATCAAGTTAGCTCAAAGTTCGGTGTGACCACAGGGAACTAGCTCGAGGATGAGCTTCTTCTTCTTAGTTCCTTTTCTTCAAGGGTTTAGGACTATATCGGTGCTTTGGGATACACCAGAATAGGGGTAGGGGGTTTCTCTGACGAGAATAAATTGAACTTGGACAATTAAACTTAAAGTTCGGTTTGATAACCAGGAACTAGCTCGAGGATGAGCTGCTTCTTAGTTTCTTCTCTTGGTTGCCCGGGCCTCTTGCCTGGAACTTCGGAGCCTGCTCACTCACGTATTCTACCTCGTTTTTCCAAAGTTTTGGGTATATATACCTCGTCACCCCACTGGGGTAGGGGTAGGAGGGGGAGGGGTTTTGCGTAACGGCTGCATGAGGGTTCCTACTCCAACGGTTTTTCTCAGGGCGTCTTACGTTTAGACCTGATGGACCTTCGGGCTTGAGGGAGACGCGTCTCCAATTTTGCACTTGAGGTGAAATGGAATACCCGTTTTTAGGGGAGATCTTACAGTTTCAACCGTTCTGCTTTTCATCGGGACGACGGGCGAGGGCGCTGTGGTTACGAGTTTGAACCGTGGCGTCTATACGGCTAAGATGTTTGTGGTTAACGTCCCGTGTCTCAACTGAGAGGGGCGATTCCCCTACACAAAGTTTTGAAGCATTTTTGCATTTGTTTCAAAATGTATTACTCTTTAACATATTCTTAAATTCGCAGTAATGTTTTCATGGCGCAAAAACGTTCGGGAAGCAATCTTATAGTGAATTTCATCTTTATATTAAGTCATTCTTACAACACCTCTTTTTATGATTTCTCTGAGCCAGATTTGGTATTATCATCTCTATATAATCGTTTTTATTTGCATTGTAGGAGTTCAAACGGTAACATCATTTTTAGTCGCGTGTGAGTCTAAATGCGTGTGACTCTACATATCCCTATGTCAGTCGGTCAAACAGGCGGTCGGTATTATCATCTCTATATAATCGTTTTTATTTGCATTGTAGTGGTTCACACGGTAACATCACTTTTAGTCGCGTGTGAGTCTAAATGCGTGTGACTCTACATATCCCTATGTCAGTCAGTCAAACAGGCGGTCGGTCGGTCACTGTTTTCCTTTTTTTTCGTTTTTATATAATAAAATTGTAACTATTCATCCGATTCTAACGAAATTTGAAATCCTTATGTTGTTTTGCATCCTCTTTCGAATGATATAATTGACAAAGTCTTCTCGAAGTTAGCCCGGGAGTGATTTTGTTTTGGCAATAACATCCTAACTACTGGACCGATTCTAACGAAATTTGAAATCATGATGTTGTTTTACATTTTTTTCAATTAATATAATAGCCAAAGTCCTTTCAAGTTTAGCTTGTGAATGATGTGGTTTTTGTAATAAAATCATAACTATTTGCATAATAGTAACGAAAGTTGAAACCACATATGTTCGTCGTAGAATGGACTCTCGACGATATACCATATATAACTATTCGTTGAGGGAACTTACTTAATTATCTTTAGAGTGAGTGGATGTCTGGCTGGCCAAAATTATGTATCTTCAAATGCTTAAGAAGTGGAACTGAGCTCAAGGATAATAATATTGCTATCATTAATAAAATAGAGTTTTATTAATAATAAATATTAACAACACACAAAACGGAAAATATTGACATAAACAGAGAATGCAAAGGGTCGTGGGGACTCGAGCTAATCCGAGGATTAAAATATTTAAAAAAGTAAAACAAATATAAGGTTAAAGAGATGGGATGGTTCGCTAAACCATTTGAAGCACAGGATAGAATTGACAAAAGGGTTAAATACTCAAAGGTAACGTTCGGCTTACGTTATTTATACTTGTTGTGCAGAGGAAGGCGACGTGAAGGAATTTTCGGTCCGCTGGCGAGTCCCAACCGATGGGATGGGGGGGGGAATAAAATGATCCTGACGTGGCGTCTTGGGAATGAGAACCGTTCCTCGACGAACGGCTTGAAGAACAATGGCTTTTCTACGTTGTTCTCTTCTGAACAACAGGAGGGTGAGAACCGTCTCTTGTCTACGGGCTCAAGAACAATGGCTGTTCTAATGTTGTTCTGTTCTGAACAACAAGGGGGAAGGGTGAGAACCGGTTCTTAGTGAACGTGCTCAAACGAACAATGGCTGTTCTACATTGTTCTCTTCTCAACAACAGGAGGGGGGGGGGAGACCTATTTCTTGTCAACGGGCTCGAACGAACAATGGCTGTTCTAACGTTGTTTTCTTTCTAGAAAACACGGGAAGGGTGACAACCGTATCTTGTCAACGGGCTCGAACGAACAATAGCTGTTCTAATGTTGTTCTCTTTCTGAACAACAAGGGGGAAGCCTTGTGGACTTGGCGTAACGAAAGGCTTGAACCTTAGCACTTCAAGGGATATTGTCCTCCTTCTGGACAAGTGTTGGTGAATCTCGAGGTCGAGGTCCCTTGGCGCAAAAGGTGAGATTGTGACGTAGTGATGTTTCGCGTCGAAAATCTTGATTTCCAATCTGATCTTAGTGGTCAAGTTTCCATCTAAATAGTCGAGACACTCCCTTGGCGTCGGGGACAATGGAGTGGGAGCTTCGAGGGAATGCACAGCCGAGCCTGAGAACAAACCTTATCTGCCCATAAGCCTAACTCAATCTGGTGTGATCGGCGGATGGGGCAAACGGGGGGGGGGGGGGGGAGAATAAACCTCTTTGTTTAAACATTGACTCAGGTGGCTGCGATAGGGCGCCCGGCTTCAAAGCGAAGGAGCACGTGGCGAGCATCGGGGTTTTAAATAATATGTAATAGTGGTTGAAATTATGCGGCCTCAACCCGTTCTATCACACCCCTCCATTCAGGGGGAAGTTGTCACTTCGAAAAAAAGAGAGAAGGGACAATGATTGAGCTCCGTTGTGGGGAACTCGTTTTCTTGTACCAACCGTACCTTTCTGCACCTAACTAGTATTACCTCAATACATACGATTATTTTGATCTTTAGATTACAGGAGAAAATAACCTTCAATACAAACTTAATCTAAAAGAAAAAGGGCATGGAACAATGAAATGACATAAAATCAGTACATACGGGACAAAATAATTTATACGTAAATTAATGGGTACAAATATATAAACATACAAAAAAAATAGACATTGAGCGTTACAAAATTCAGACATATACATTAAATAATTATAATACAAGAGAATCTAATTTAAGTCGTACAAGACGGTATATACCTAGATGGAGATACTAATCCTATGAATACAATTACTCTACGCTATTCGGTAACGCATTCCTACTGAGTGCGTCAGCGACCTGGTTATCGGTTATTCGGCCGTTGGAGTGTCGCACATTCCTAATATAGGCTAACGGACGGTGGTCGGTTCCTATCTGAAATTCTTTTCCTATCAAGTACCTTTTGAATTTGTCTATAACCCAGATAATTAATAGAGCTTCCTTATCTATAGTGGCATATCTCTTTTCGCGTGGTAATAATTGACGACTAGCATATGCAACTGGATGACTCATTCCGTCAGCCTCGTATTGAAGGCGTACACCTCCAATGCCCTCGTTGGACGCGTCGGTCTTAATCCTAAAGGATTTTTCCAGGTTGGGCCACTTTAAAATGGGGGCAGAAATGAGCTTACTCTTCAGCTGATTAAAATGGGAAATAGCGACATCATTCCAACGTAGACGATCGAGAGAATTTTTTTTTAAAGGCAGCAGAGGGGCGCCGAAATTGCAGCGAAATTCGGAACGAATCGCTGATAGTGAGAAGCTGATCCTAGGAACGATCTTAATTGCTTCTTTGTAATCGAAAGGGGCATGTCGGCGATTGCCTTAATCTTGTTCTCTTGGGGACCTAACTTGCTTTGTCCTATTTTGAAACCCAAATATTTGATGGTTTCGTGGGCAAAATGACATTTTCTGGGGCAAATGGTGAGGCAATTTTCGCGCAGTCGCTCGAAAAGAGCTGAAAGGGGGGTTAAATGGTGACTCCATTCAAATAGTTCTTGTAGCTGACTCTTTTGATGCGGTGTCAGCTGCGCGTCGATATCCAGGTCAGAATGTTAAAAAAGCTCGCCTGGTAGGGAAGGAAGAGGGTAATCGGCATCAGGTTGGATCCACACTGTCTGAATTACATTAAGAAACTCCACGAGGTAATCTTCTTCAAGCGCCGATGTTTCGTCCAGTGCTACGAACGTATCTCCATGGGCGTGTTGGGGGTACTTTTTTTCTTTGGGTCCACGGACAGTCTCCGTGTCCTTGTCTTGGGCCTTATCACCTACGTAATTCACACTCCTTTTGTGCCGTCCTAAAGTCCTGGTTAAAGGATCTCCGAGAAATCGGACGGTATCGGGGTTCTGATGGGGATGGGCTCCTGGGCTTCTTTCTTAGCTCGGCCTCGAGGAAGGGCGGCCTGAGACACAGGGTCGGAACTTACTTGGGGGCTCTGTCCTATAAGTACGGAACAGAATTGTATGGGTGCTGAAATGACTTCAGCCCAGCCATCATAATATTGACACTGCATGTAACATCTAACGACGGGGAATTGGTTCGCCCGCCCAGGGTAGTCATGTACCACTGAAAATTTTTCGTGGTTAGGGTCCACTGGGGGAAGAAGTTCGTCGGACACGATGAAACACGTACATCCTGTGTCCCTGACGAGAGTCGATACTCGGCAGCCGTTCACGCTGCCCTCCTCAAATTTCAAAGTTCCCGATGAACTTTTATCAAAAATAAAATTTACCTGGTGGCCTGACGGAGGGGGAGAAGTTGCTGCTTGGGTCTGCACAACTGGGGGAGCCGGGGTGACATTAATCTGATGAACTTGGTGGGCTGGTCTGCTCTTAAGCCTAGAATTTTAGGGGCAATTCCAGCTCATGTGGTTTTCTACACCACAGGTGAAGCATATGATTGGTCGCTTCGGGAAGGGAGATGGAGGAGAAATCTTAACGGGAGGTTTGGAGTCCCGTTGTTGGTTTTAAGGAGAGAAGTTTTGGGGTTTTACGGGGCTCGGAAACTTCGTCGACTTTCTTGTGAAGGGGTGCGAATCCTTTCTTCTTTCCTTGTAGGGGCTTGGTGAGAAGTTCGATTCTCCTTTGGGTATAAATTATGGCTGGCGGCATAGACATCTGCTTCTTCGGTACATTCTTTAAAGGTCTGGCACTGACGATCCTTGACGAACGCGCGGATCTCCGTCGGGAGAGACGCCAAAAATTGATCTCGCAACACGAAGTCTGTTAAGGACTTGTAGTTCGGATCAACCTTTGAGGATTCTAACCAAAATTTTTAATTCCTCTGAAGAATGTATCCGAATTGACGAAACGTCTGTCCGGGTTTAATACGACCTCCTGGAAATTCTCTGCGGTAGAAATGGGGAGTCATATTATGAGCGGTCAATAACTCAGCTTTTAAGGTGCTGTAGTTAATTGTATACTCAGATGGTAAAGATATAAAAATTTCGTGCAATTTACAATTTAACAAGGGAAGTAATCTGGCTACACCTTCAGCCTCCAGATCCATGTTATTGATTTCGAGGATCTTTTCGAAGTGGGCTAAAAATGCTCCGAAATCCTCTACATTCTTGAAATTGGGGAGCTTTAGTGAGAGATTGGGGGGGGCTTCGGAACGTGAACTGCATGACTGTATTTCTGCTGCAACACGAGCTAATTCAATCTGATGGTGAAGCTCAGCTTGTCTTCCCCGTTCCTTTCTTTCTCTTTCTTCTCGTTGGATTTCTCTTTATCTTTCTACTCGTTGGATTTCTTTTTCTCTTTTTTCTCGTTGGATTTCTCTTTCTCTTTCTTTTTCTTCTCGTTCTTTTCTTTGCTGCTCTTGAACGTACTCAATTTGTTTTTTCCGGACTTCCCAAGGACTCTCTTTGCGCTTTAAAGATTTCGAACTGAGTCATATTTTCACTTAGGGGCGCAATAGTCAACCAACTAAAATTCCTTGCAATAAAAATTATGCCTCTATAGAATTAGTCCACCTAAATATGGGCACTGACCTATTTGTACTTGGTTTCTCGATCTAAATTACCAATGACTAAAATCACAAAAAAAACACAAACAAATTATTATAACAGTTCCTTGAGCTACTCCAGCTTCTTAAGTTTCAAAAAAGGGGATAGCAATCGTTAAAAAAAAAGGAACTACTATACTCTATTATTATAACGAATAACACTATGATTTACTCGACTGAGACCAGTGTTTGCAAAGATAGAGCGTTAAACCTTACACGCTTGATACCAAATTTAAAAAGTAGATATATATATATATATATATATGTCGTAGAATGGACTCTCGACGATATATCATATATAACTATTCGTTGAGGGAACTTACTTAATTATCTTTAGAGTGCGTGGATGTCTAGCTGGCCGATATTATGTATCTTCGATATGCTTAAGAAGTGGAACTGAGCTCAAGGATAATAATATTGCTATCATTAATAAAATAGAGTTTTATTAATAATAACTATTAACAACACACAAAACGGAAAATATTGACATAAACAGAGAATGGAAAGGGTCGTGGGGACTCGAGCTAATCCGAGGATTGAAAGATTTGAAAAGGTAAAACAAATATAAAGTTAAAGAGATGGGATGGTTCGCTAAACCATTTAAAGCACAGGATAGAATTGACAAAAGGGTTAAATACTCAAAGGTAACGTTCGGCTTACGTAATTTATACTTGTTGTGCAGAGGAAGGCGACGTGAAGGAATTTTCGGTCCGCTGGCGAGTCCCAACCGAAGGGATGGGGGGGGGGGAATAAAATGATCCTGACGTGGCGTCTTGGGAATGAGAACCGTTCCTCGACGAACGGCTTGAAGAACAATGGCTTTTCTACGTTGTTCTCTTCTGAACAACAGGAGGGTGAGAACCGTCTCTTGTCTACGGGCTCAAGAACAATGGCTGTTCTAATGTTGTTCTGTTCTGAACAACAAGGGGGAAGGGTGAGAACCGGTTCTTAGTGAACGTGCTCAAACGAACAATGGCTGTTCTACATTGTTCTTTTTTCAACAACAGGAGGGGGGGGGGGGGTGAGACCTATTTCTTGTCAACGGGCTCGAACGAACAATGGCTGTTCTAACGTTGTTTTCTTTCTAGAAAACACGGGAAGGGTGACAACCGTTTCTTGTCAACGGGCTCGAACGAACAATGGCTGTTCTAACGTTGTTCTCTTTCTGAACAACAAGGGGGAAGCCTTGTGGACTAGGCGTAACGAAAGGCTTGAACCTTAGCACTTCAAGGGATATTGTCCTCCTTCTGGACAAGTGTTGGTGAATCTCGAGGTCGAGGTCCCTTGGCGCAAAAGGTGAGATTGTGACGTAGTGATGTTTCGCGTCGAAAATCTTGATTTCCAATCTGATCTTAGTGGTCAAGTTTCCATCTAAATAGTCGAGACACTCCCTTGGCGTCGGGGACAATGGAGTGGGAGCTTCGAGGGAATGCACAGCCGAGCCTGAGAACAAACCTTATCTGCCCATAAGCCTAACTCAATCTGGTGTGATCGGCGGATGGGGCAAACGGGGGGGGGGGGGGAGAATAAACCTCTTTGTTTAAACATTGACTCAGGTGGCTGCGATAAGGCGCCCGGCTCTAAAGCGAAGGAGCACGTGGCGAGCATCGGGGTTTTAAATAACATGTAATAGTGGTTGAAATTACGCGGCCTCAACCCGTTCTATCACACCCCTCCATTCAGGGGGAAGTTGTCACTTCGAAAAAAAGAGAGAAGGGACAATGATTGAGCTCCGTTGTGGGGAACTCGTTTTCTTGTACCAACCGTACCTTTCTGCACCTAACTAGTATTACCTCAATACATACGATTATTTTGATCTTTAGATTACAGGAGAAAATAACCTTCAATACAAACTTAATCTAAAAGAAAAAGGGCATGGAACAATGAAATGACATAAAATCAGTACATACGGGACAAAATAATTTATACGTAAATTAATGGGTACAAATATATAAACATACAAAAAAAATAGACATTGAGCGTTACAAAATTCAGACATATACATTAAATAATTATAATACAAGAGAATCTAATTTAAGTCGTACAAGACGGTATATACCTAGATGGAGATACTAATCCTATGAATACAATTACTCTACGCTATTCGGTAACGCATTCCTACTGAGTGCGTCAGCGACCTGGTTATCGGTTATTCGGCCGTTGGAGTGTCGCACATTCCTAATATAGGCTAACGGACGGTGGTCGGTTCCTATCTGAAATTCTTTTCCTATCAAGTACCTTTTGAATTTGTCTATAACCCAGATAATTGATAGAGCTCTCTTATCTATAGTGGCATATCTCTTTTCGCGTGGTAATAATTGACGACTAGCATATGCAACTGGATGACTCATTCTGTCAGCCTCGTATTGAAGGAGTACACCTCCAATGCCCTCGTTGGACGCGTCGGTCTTAATCCTAAAGGATTTTTCCAGGTTGGGCCACTTTAAAATGGGGGCAGAAATGAGCTTACTCTTCAGCTGATTAAAATGGGAAATAGCGACATCATTCCAACGTAGACGATCGAGAGAATTTTTTTTTTAAAGGCAGCAGAGGGGCGCCGAAATTACAGCGAAATTCGGAACGAATCGCTGATAGTGAGAAGCTGATCCTAGAAACGATCTTAATTGCTTCTTTGTAATCGAAAGGGGCATGTCGGCGATTGCCTTAATCTTGTTCTCTTGGGGACCTAACTTGCTTTGTCCTATTTTGAAACCCAAATATTTGATGTTTCGTTGGCAAAATGACATTTTCTGGGGCAAATGGTAAGGCAATTTTCGCGCAGTCGCTCGAAAAGAGCTAATAGGGTGGTTAAATGGTGACTCCATTCAAATAGTTCTTGTAGCTGACTCTTTTGATGCGGTGTCAGCTGCGCGTCGATATCCAGGTCAGAATGTTAAAAAAGCTCGCCTGGTAGGGAAGGAATAGGGTAATCGGCATCAGGTTGGATCCACACTGTCTGAATTACATTAAGAAACTCCACGAGGTAATCTTCTTCAAGCGCCGATGTTTCGTCCAGTGCTACGAACGTATCTCCATGGGCGTGTTGGGGGTACTTTTTTTCTTTGGGTCCACGGACAGTCTCCGTGTCCTTGTCTTGGGCCTTATCACCTACGTAATTCACACTCCTTTTGTGCCGTCCTAAAGTCCTGGTTAAGGATCTCCGAGAAATCGGACGGTATCGGGGTTCTGATGGGGATGGGCTCCTGGGCTTCTTTCTTAGCTTGGCCTCGAGGAAGGGCAGCCTGAGACACAGGGTCGGAACTTACTTGGGGGCTCTGTCCTATAAGTACGGAACAGAATTGTATGGGTGCTGAAAGGACTTCAGCCCAGCCATCATAATATTGACACTGCAGGTAACATCTAACGACGTGGAATTGGTTCGCCCGCCCAAGGTAGTCATGTACCACCGAAAATTTTTCGTGGTTAGGGTCCACTGGGGGAAGAAGTTCGTCGGACACGATGAAACACGTACATCCTGTGTCCCTGACGAGAGTCGATACTCGGCAGCCGTTCACGCTGCCCTCCTCAAATTTCAAAGTTCCCGATGAACTTTTATCAAAAATAAAATTTACCTGGTGGCCTGACGGAGGGGGAGAAGTTGCTGCTTGGGTCTGCACCACCGGGGGAGCCGGGGTGGCATTAATCTGATGAACTTGGTGGGCTGGTCTGCTCTTAAGCCTAGAATTTTAGGGGCAATTCCAGCTCATGTGGTTTTCTACACCACAGGTGAAGCATATGATTGGTCGCTTCGGGAAGGGAGATGGAGGAGAAATCTTAACGGGAGGTTTGGAGTCCCGTTGTTGGTTTTAAGGAGAGAAGTTTTGGGGTTTTACGGGGCTCGGAAACTTCGTCGACTTTCCTGTGAAGGGGCGCGAATCCTTTCTTCTTTCCTTGTAGGGGGATTGGTGAGAAGTTCGATTCTCCTTTGGGTATAAATTATGGCTGGCGGCATAGACATCTGCTTCTTCGGTACATTCTTTAAAGGTCTGGCACTGACGATCCTTGACGAACGCGCGGATCTCCGTCGGGAGAGACGCCAAAAATTGATCTCGCAACACGAAGTCTGTTAAGGACTTGTAGTTCAGATCAACCTTTGAGGATTCTAACCAAAATTTTTAATTCCTCTGAAGAATGTATCCGAATTGACGAAACGTCTGTCCGGGTTTAATACGACCTCCTGGAAATTCTCTGCGGTAGAAATGGGGAGTCATATTATGAGCGGTCAATAACTCAGCTTTTAAGGTGCTGTAGTTAATTGTATACTCAGATGGTAAAGATATAAAAATTTCGTGCAATTTACAATTTAACAAGGGAAGTAATCTGGCTACACCTTCAGCCTCCAGATCCATGTTATTGATTTCGAGGATCTTTTCGAAGTGGGCTAAAAATGCTCCGAAATCCTCTCCATTCTTGAAATTGGGGAGCTTTAGTGAGAGATTGGGGGGGGGCTTCGGAACGTGAACTGGATGACTGTATTTCTGCTGCACACGAGCTAATTCAATCTGATGGTGAAGCTCAGCTTGTCTTCCCCGTTCCTTTCTTTCTCTTTCTTCTCGTTGGATTTCTCTTTCTCTTTCTTCTCGTTGGATTTCTCTTTCTCTTTTTTTTCGTTGGATTTCTCTTTCTCTTTCTTTTTCTTCTCGTTCTTTTCTTTGCTGCTCTTGAACGTACTCAATTTGTTTTTTCCGGACTTCCCAAGGACTCTCTTTGCGCTTTAAAGATTTCGAACTGAGTCATATTTTCACTTAGGGGCGCAATAGTCAACCAACTAAAATTCCTTGCAATAAAAATTATGCCTCTATAGAATTAGTCCACCTAAATATGGGCACTGACCTATTTGTACTTGGTTTCTCGATCTAAATTACCAATGACTAAAATCACAAAAAAACACAAACAAATTATTATAACAGTTCCTTGAGCTAATCCAGCTTCTTAAGTTTCAAAAAAGGGGATAGCAATCGTTAAAAAAAGGGAACTACTATACTCTATTATTATAACGAATAACACTATGATTTACTCGACTGAGACCAGTGTTTGCAAAGATAGAGCGTTAAACCTTACACGCTTGATACCAAATTTAAAAAGTAGATATATATGTATATATATGTCGTAGAATGGACTCTCGACGATATATCATATATAACTATTCGTTGAGGGAACTTACTTAATTATCTTTAGAGTGCGTGGATGTCTAGCTGGCCGATATTTTGTATCTTCGATATGCTTAAGAAGTGGAACTGAGCTCAAGGATAATAATATTGCTATCATTAATGAAATAGAGTTTTATTAATAATAACTATTAACAACACACAAAACGGAAAATATTGACATAAACAGAGAATGAAAAGGGTCGTGGGGACTCGAGCTAATCCGAGGATTAAAAGATTTGAAAAGGTAAAACAAATTTAAAGTTAAAGAGATGGGATGGTTCGCTAAACCATTTAAAGCACAGGATAGAATTGACAAAAGGGTTAAATACTCAAAGGTAACGTTCGGCTTACATAATTTATACTTGTTGTGCCGAGGAAGGTGACGCCCGGGAATTTTCGGTCCGCTGGCGAGTTCCAGCCCATGAGGGGGGGGGGGGAATAAAATGATGCTGACGTGGCGTCTTGGGAATGAGAACCGTTTCTCGACGAACGGCTTGAAGAACAATGGCTGTTATACGTTGTTCTCTTTTAAACAACAGGGGGGGGGGGGGGTGAGAACCGTCTCTTGTCTACGGGCTCAAGAACACTGGCTCTTCTAATGTTGTTCTCTTCTGAACAACAAGGGGGAAGGGTGAGAACAGTTTCTTGGCGAACGGGCTCAAACGAACAATGGCTGTTCTACGTTGTTCTCTTCTGAACAACAAGGGGGGGGGGTGGGGTGAGAACCGTTTCTTGTCAATGGGCTCGAAGGAACAATGGCTGTTCTAACGTTGTTTTCTTTCTGAACAACAGGAGAAGGGTGTAAACCGTTTCTTGGCGAATGGGCTCAAACGAACAATGCCTGTTCTACTTTGTTCTCTTCTGAACAACAGGAGGGGAGGTGAGAACCGTTTCTTGTCAACGGGCTCGAACGAACAATGGCTGTTCTAACGTTGTTCTCTTTCTAAACAACAAGGGGGAAGCCTTGTGGACTTGGCGTCACGAAAGGCTCGAACCTTAGCACTTCAAGGGATATTGTCCTCCTTTTGAAAAAGTGGTGGTGAATTTCGAGGTCGAGGTCCCTTGGCGCACAAGGTGAGAGTCGGACGTAGTGATGTTTCGCGACGAAAATCTGGATCTCCAATCTGATCTTCTTGGTAAAGTTTCCATCTAAATAGTCGAGACACTTCCTTGGCGTGGTGGACAATGGAGTTGGAGCTTCGAGGGAATGCACAGCCGAGCCTGAGAACAAGCCTTATCTGCCCATAAGCCTAACTCAATCTGGCGTGATCGGCGGATGGAGCGAAGGGGGGGGATGATAAACCTCCTTGTTTAAACATTGACTCAGGTGGCTGCGATAAGGCGCCCAGCTTTAAAGCAAAGATGCACGTGGGGAGCATTGTGGTTTTAAATACCATGTGATAGTGGTTGAAATTACACGGCCTCAACCCGTTCTATCACAATGTTCTTTAACATACTAATTGCCAAAGTCCTTGTAAGGATAGCCAGGGAATTACTTTTCTTTTGGCAATTACTTCTTAACTATTTTCCCGATTATAACCAAATTCGAAACCTTTATGTTTTTTTACATTGCCTTTCGATGATATAATTGCTAAAGATTCTCCCAGGTTAGCCAGAGAATTATTTTGTTTTGGCAATAACATCATAACTATTTCGCCGATTCTAATGAAATTTGAACCCCTTACATTCTCTTACGAATAATATAATTTACAAAGTCGTCCCCCCCGCCGAGGTTAGCCGAGGAATTATATTGTTTTGACATTAATATCATAACTATTCTGCCAATTCTAACGAAGTTTGAAATCCTTATTTCTTTTACCTTTTATTTCGATTATAGAATTGTCACAATACTCCTAAGGTTAGTCCGGAAATCATTCAAAGTTTTGTCAGTCGTAAGGTAATAAATCAGAACAAGTATAGTTTAACTTCTATTAGCAAGATATCGAAAAATTTATTTTCTACTGCAAACACCTATGAAGATAAGCACATTGTGTCATGAATCAATGTTTTAGTTTTCAAGTTAATAGTTTTTCGAAATTATTTTTATGGCATCACCATAATCATTTAGGTTATATGAAGTTTTTTGTCTAAATGGCGTATTTTTACTCGCGAGCGATTCTGGTCGCGAGCGACTCTACATCTCATTATGTTGTTCAGTCGGTCAGTCGGTCCCCGTTTTGTTTTGTTTTTGTTTTTGTAATAACATTGTAAGTATTCAGCCGATTCTGACAAAATATGGGACCCTTATGTTGTTTTCCATTCTCTTTCAATTGATATAATTGCCAAAGTCATTCCAACGTTAGCCCGGGAATTAGTTATGTTAGATATAACATCATGGCTATTCGGCCGATTCTTGCAAAACTTGAAACCCTAATATTGTTTTACATTTTCTTTCGAATAATATAATTGGCAATGTCCTTCCAAAGTTAACCCTAAAATTATTTTGTTTTGGCAATATCATCATAACTATTATGCCAATTTTAATGAAATTTGACGCCTTATGTAGTTTTACACTTTCTTTAGATTAGAGAATTCTCAAGGTCCTCCCAAGGTTAGTCCGAAAATTATTAAGAGTTTTGTAGGTCGCAAAATCATAAATCAGAACAAGTAAGAGCACGCGACCTTTTCCTCAGCAGACCTTATTTCTCCTACCTATCCCCTAAATACAATTTTTACTCCGATATTAAGTGAAAATTCTCCATTCTGATAAGAGGATGAGAAAATTGGCGTTGCATAAATCCTTGGGTGCTACTAAATCCAGACCTCTTCTTGACTGCACTCATTCGAACATCTCCGCCCTAAAAAGGGCTGAAGTGGCACAGGCCTTTCTTAATCAAAAACAGATTCAACAAGATGATACTTCAATATAAACAGACAGCTCAAAACATAACGAGCTAATATCCTTAATTGGCATCTTTCTCCACCGGACAATCAGTGTTCGACTAATTTCTAATGCTTTAATAAAATCAATAGGTCTGACGCCATTCTTCTTGCCACTATATTACTAAGTTTCTCCTTCAAGTAAATTTATCTACCAATTGAAATTACTGCAGTGGTCTAGCGCTCGAAAGAGATGGAGAAACATACTATAGCAAACTTGGCAAACTACTTCACCGCATCAGCTTCTGCTGGTATCCAGGAAATTAGGAAACAGATAAGGCTGCTAAATAAAGCAATGTTTATTAGGCCTTGTTTTACTAGGACTTATTCAGCAATATTCAAAAGCAGACTTCAATGCAAAGAAAGAGATGAGCCCTAACTCATAAAACTAGAAGTAGAGACCCAAACACCGGCAATCATATTTAAAAAAAGAACATAAGTGAAGAACAGTTCTTTAGATACCTGTGACTAGGCCATACAACTTAGCCTCATTGCTACATTTTCCAATAGAGAAAGAATTTGAAATCTCTAACTTAGCTAGATACTATGTTTTTTTTAGAAGACAATACCAACAAAGTAGTTTTTATAATCCAGCCCAAGGTAACATTTACCCATGTTTTGAGAGTGGTCCTGTGATGTGGCAGATACTCTCAACTCCCATCCTATTAAGAGTGCCGTAAAGCGGCTAAAATTGAAAAAAATTACTGATGAAATGTTGTACAGTATATGAATTACTTTGCCTACCTTTCCGGATGTCGATTCAACTATGAACAGAAATAAAACTAGGAGTAAAATTGGTAAATAAATCTATTTCCTCTTTTGTAAATTGTGTAATTTTACAAAATATTTTGAAAGAATGAGAATCGAAATTTAACAGGAGAAAATGGCTCATTTTTACAAGTGTATACATTTAAAACCTGGGATTTTATTATTATTTTTTTCGCAAAACCTCGCCACTATTCAAATGAACTCCAAACTTTTAACTTTGATACATACATTTCTATGGAAAATTACAAAGTATTATTACTATTATTACCCAAGAGATCGTTTAGTGATTAGTAACTGTAAATTTTAATTTTTCCCAATTAAAATTTTACTTGACTTTCATGAATATTTGCATAATAAGCATAACTGACTTTTTCAACTACTTCATAAACTTAACGTTGAGGTTTTCTTATTATAAGCGTGAAATGATGGCTTTTCTCGAGATCATGGGGATGATCCAGAAGCTAGAGTTAAGTCAATCGAAACCATACGAGTTGCCGCTCCAGCTCGACAAACGAGGGCATGTAAATGGATCTACGATGAGGCAAAACCCCTTTTATCTCCTCACGAAGCAAAAAATGACGAAAAGATATAGCTTTTGACAAAGTTTTGTAAAATAACTAAAACTCAATTAGGATTCTTGGTTTAAGTGATCCAAAGAATAGATTACATGGAGCAACGGAGCATGGAGAGGAGCATAAATCTTCTGAACTTCCTCAATTGAACAGTGAATTGTCTCCTTGGGAGTCATGGGTAGACAAGTTTTGAAATCTGGTTTAATGAGAAGTGCAAGCAAATCAAATGGACGAAGACACGTTTGTTTCGTTGATTCGGGAAAAAGTGTATAATGTAAAGAGGAGAGTTATGCAGGGAGGCATTAGGGTATCGATCAAGAAGAAAAATAGATCGAAGAAGTCGAACAGGGGAAAAATAAAAACTCAGTTTAATCACACTGACATAGAAATCACCTCTAACGTTAAATCAGTGGACTAAATGATATACTGAACGAATACAGGAACAAACTAAGATTGAAAAAATATGAATTATTAAGGAATAAACAGGGTGAGTTGAAATCCCGTTATTTATGTTAGCAAAGTTGAGCAACAATGGGTATTGTTAGTTGTTAGATGGAGCTCCAATTAACACCGACTTTACGATAGTTGACATACTTTGTAAATAGATACCTGTGATTCTAAATCCATTTTTCAATGTACACCCACAATTAGAAATAAATGTGAAGAGGTTTATGATTGATTTACACTTTGTTTAAAAAGGTATTTCTAATATAGACGTATGCATTTCTCTTTCTCCTTCTTTGTCTAGTACTTAACATTCACTATAATATAAGACTTCAAGTTCCCACATGTCAGACAAATTGATACACCTGGGTGTCAGGTTTGCTTCTCCCTTTTTCCGAGAGAGAAGAATACTTACTTTAAATCCCTCTAAATTATTTTATTTATATACCAGGCAATGGCTTCGCTACTAAAATTAAAATTTAAAATCTAAAATAAAACAGCCATGGTTAAATTTTTATAAATTTTCTGAACTTCGCCAATTATAATAATTTTAAAAAGGAACTCTAAACTAAATTTCCCCCCCTTTAAAAATATCACGTTGCTAAAATATAGACTTGTAGGAGAAGAAGAATATATATATAAAAATAAATTTTCTGAACTTCCCCATTTGTAATTCGTTGGGTTTTAAAAAAAATGTACAAAATTGTGATACTTATATTTATTTCTGAACTTCATCATTTTTTTTTTTATATTAAAAAAGAATTATTAGGAATAACTTTGATAAAAAACATAAGTCATAACCAAACTAAGCTGAAATTATTTTTAAATACTCAAAAAAATCCACTTCTTAAATTATAGAGTTAGTGATGATCATAATGATGATGATGATGATGAAATATAAGAATATACATCCTCTTTGCTATATCTCTGGAGGCAAGTTTAAGATCTTTCCTCATAGTGTTGTAAAATAGTTTTCTTATGTTCTCGAAACCATGATGAAAATGATGGGATCATATATAGAAACTAAATGTTCGATATCATCGCTAACTCTATAATTGTATAACAGGATTTTGGAAGATAGGTGAAAAATTAATAAAAAAATTTTCGTTAATAAATGTTTATTTTTCCATCAATTCGTTTTGAAATCTACATAATGGGGTTCCAATCATCAAAATCACCAGACTCTCAACGGGTGGCCATTCATTGGGCCACGAAGGGTTGTCTGCTTGCCGGTTTATAGTAAAACATAGTACTGCCGTTCATTTTAGAACTTCTTGCCTCAACTCCATTGTGACATTGAACATTGGACTTAGTAGTGAGCATCATTCCGAGATCCCTGTGAAAGGTAGTTGGGTAGGGAATTAATTCGGTAGATAGCAGACAGATATAATATACTTTGCAGTCATTACCTATCTTTATATGTAATAAAGTTGATAAGTAGATAGATAGGCAGAAGAGAGGCTCAAGCTGTGGGTACTTGGTAGTGCAAATCTCCCAAAACAGTCAATAAGTTGCTTTCAATTATGGTCACAATGATAGTTTTAATACCGTTAGGAAGGTTTTTTTTTAAGATAAAAATAAGTATTTAAATTGTGTCGTGGGATGACATTATATTATATCAATACCATATTATATCTATGGGGAAGGGACCAATAACTTAAAGGCGAACCGACAAAGGGACGGCACGCCACGAGTTTCGACGGGGTGAATAGCGAGAAAGAGTGCAACGAGGTCAGGTAAAATTTGTGCAATGGCAAAGCTCAAGGTAATTTAAAGAGGCCTGTACAAAAATATAATTTTATTTACATAAAAGTGAAAGGATTGATGGGAAAAATTACATCGGTAAACGAGGGAGGGGGGGGGGAATTGTAGATATGCAACAGACTATGAAGTTAAAATTTAATGTATTACAGGAGGAGACTATTAAAATGAGGGGAATTAACTCAAATGTGTTACTGAAGGGGAAGAGGGGTTGGCTTACGGAGGATTCCGGGTGAGACGTCGAGGTAAGGCTTCACGGATGTCTTCTGCACGTGAGGCGAGGGCGCTCGGAGCTACTGAGTGGGAAGATAAAGTGATGACGTTCTCCAAAAAGGGGGTGGAGGCTGGAACGTCTGGTCCAGGGGAGAGTATTTTGTCCACTCGAAAAGAGGGGCGAACGAGTAGGGCGTCGATAGGAGTTGATGAGGAAAGTCGGAAAAATCACTCGGTAGCGATCGGTAAATGGAATTACCTCACTGGCTGGGGCTAATTCCGACACACAAATAGTTCAGCCTTCACTTTGCTTCGTTGTTAGCACCTGACTTGGAACTAGGGGAATCTTTTTGGGTCCGGGTGAGACTTCTTAACTCTGTGTCTGCCTCATGGGTAACGAGCACTATATATGTCTGAGGCTCTTCTCACGGAGGTGAGTGGGAAACAGCTCTACTCTCGAATGTCCTCGAATCTTCTTGCCGAGGAGATTCTAACCCGTGTAAAGGTGGACCGTGGTGGACGCGGTTCAGGCTACTGCTTGTATTAGGAGGGAGTTAGGCTTACCAATTTAAGCTAAACAGAACCTTCTCCAGCACATGGAACTTCCGTGCTGGAAAAGAAATTCCACGTGGAATTCCCCCACAAATTGTAATATTAAGAAATGTAACCGCTCTCTGCGGCCTGCACTCTAAGCGAGACCTCAAGGCACAATGGGCCGCGCCCACGTAGGGTACGAAGTCCTTCTTCAAGCTGGCCCAGATGCGGTTGATAAGGACTCAAATCGTCGACCTTGGTGGAGCCGAGCATAAAGCCTTGAAGTCTTGGACTTTCATCCGGCTGAGGCAGGCCAGCTTAGCGATGTCGGACTATTTGTGGCACGCTAACATGGGAGCAGAGATCTCGATTCTTTTGAATTCCATTTCTACACCTCTGCACAAAATGGAAAAGATGTTATAATGTCACGCGCTAGAAAAAATAGAACTTTAAGTTTGTTTGACGAAACTTTTTCTATCACAACAGTAAACCTCTTGAAAGATAAAAAAGTATGTAACAAAACTTTTGCAAAATCTGGAAGCGGGAGAAAGATTTTCTGAGAATGGCACTAAATATTGCACATTTTGGCAAGGAAGTGTCATGATGCTAGGATGAAGGCACATGTGTGCTTACAGCGCACAATAAATGCAAGGATGTACAAGAAGTTACTGTGACAGCATGCATTGCTCTATATGTGACCCGCTGAAGACCAACCAGTAATTTTAATACCCTCTAACCAGACAAACGACCAATTCATTATAAACTTTCATAGAATTCAAGCACATCATTGGTATTTACTATTATTGACAGAATCTTCTTCTTAATCTCATTGAAAATGTTTGTAATGTATTGGAAATGGGCCTAAAGCGAGAAATCCAAAAACCGTTCAAAAACTCCGGGAAATTCTTCAAGATGAATGGAGCAACTCTACTGCGAAAAAATGCCAGCAGATTCTTCTTTCCTGGGGCAGTGGATGCCAAACCATCATCGAATATAATAGTTTCTATACTTGACACTAGATGCTTATAACTAAAACAAATAATTCCCACTGATAAATGAATTGTTATGTTCCAATATTAATTTGTTTCCAATGTTGTTTAGATAATGTTTGGATACCTTACTTTTTCTATTAAATTGCATATGTGCGTTAACTTTCGTTTAATTCATCTTAATTTGAATAATCTTTACCTATACGAAGATATCACCTGCAGCTTATCGTTCATCATGTTATGGTAGAAGTTGTGATAAAAATATAGGCGTTCTGATCTTTATGGTTGTTGAATATTAGAGATGTATTTCACATTGTTTCTTTCTCTGACAAAATTGTTGAACTGCTTATGGCAGGCCAGTCTCTGAATTACTGTTTTGCTTATAATAGGAGAGTGATTGAATTGTAGTGTTTTAAGTCTTACCTATGCGTTTTCTATAAAGAGGTACAAAAGAAGAGTTGGCAATATAATTGGGATCTTACCGTTTCTTTTAACTTTTTACAAACAAGAAAGCTAATTAGTCAAAAAAACCTTGACCTCCTGTTTTATAAGGCCGATTTTAACTTTATTCTTCCCAGTCAATTTAGCATTTATTTTAACTTTATTTTTATTCTACGCCAAATTTCACCATTCCTTACTAAACTGGATTACTTCTAAATTTTCGAAAGTTTATCTAGTGTATCATGGCCATCGCTATCGTACCTTGATTTAATTCATCTTCTGGTTTTGTTTTAGGTATATTTTGTATTGTGTCTCTTAAGTTCACTATTTATTTGTAATTATGTGTTTAGGCGATTTGTTCTTTCACTAGAATTTCTAACTTGATTTTAATCATAAGTTCATATTTATTCTTACTATCTAATTTCAGTTCCATAATTAAAAACTGGAAAGATGCATTGATTAAATACGAGGGGTGGTCAATAAGTTTTGCAATTCGGATATAAGAAAACGAGATATGAGGAAAAGTGTTTTATTATTTTTCAATATAACTACCATCGACTTCAATGCACTTGCGCCACTTCTCCCTGAGGCTTCGAATTCTCGACAACCAGAAATCTCCCGACTGCTGTTTAATCCACTCCTGGAAGGCGAGCTGGACATCTTTCATCGTCCCCAAACAGGCTTCCACCCAGTGCAGCCTGAGCTGGAGGAATAAAAAGTAGTCTCTAGGGGCCAGATCTGGACTGTAGGGGGAATGGTTGAGCTCCTCGAATCCGCACTCACGCAGGGCAGCTTGTGTAACTCTGGCCTTAAACACTTTGACGACGTTGAAGTCAATCATGGGGCGTGAGGTATATAGGGGCCCAACGGGCATATACCTTGGTCATAGCCAAATTGTCGTAGATGATATTGATAACACTTCCATGTGATATTCGAAGTTCTCGCTCGATTTCTTCGACCTTTATCCGTCGATTTTCGATGAACATCCTCTTCACACGGGCCACATTTTCCTCCTTGGTCACGTCTGATGTGCGGGCGGGACGGGGGTCCTCTTCAAGGGATCACGACCATTTTCCCATTTTCATTCTTAAGCTATTATTGGTTCATGTAATTTTCTCCTTAGTGTTTTTTCGGGTTGTGTTACCAATTTCCACTTCCTTGGGACTTTAAATAGATGCCTATAGCACTCTCTGTCGCAACTTGTTTGCACCATAGATATCTCTCACCCAGTCTTTCTTTACTATATCTACTCTATCCTTACCCTACTCTATCCGATTTATACTGCTCGCACTCGAGCCCATTATTGATCATTCGATTGCATATCATCACTTCCTTGCACTATCGTTGAGAGTAGCATACAGAAAATCATACAACTTATTGTTGCATTAAACGCTCCAACCTTTAACATATCGCCACAAATATCTTAGTAACATGTAGATCGATTTGGTCGCAATCTGCTTTATCTATACTACTCTCTTCATTCCTATGTACGTAAAATTTCGCACTAGAACTGAAATAGCATTACCTCTCCAATCACACCAACAAATACCATTACCAAATACCACCAAATAGCATTTCGTCACCGGGTATTGCGTGGCCAGACTTTTCTTCGCCAGATGTTTCACCGTAACACCGTTTGGTCTCCTGACATCCAGTCGCCAAACGTTTTATTTTCTTGTAACAACTTTATTTTGTCATAAAATCCATTTATTAAAAGCCATTTATTTAAAATTTGTTTGAAGAATTTTTTTTAAATTCATCTATGTTGGACTAAACATCAAAGAGTTTTTTATTCTTGCATTAACAATTGCTTAATTTTGATTATCTTGTTAGATAATACCACCTAAACCTGCTTTATTGTTATTTCCAAATAATTTGCATTCACCTTTCAATTTTATAAATAGGAGATCTAATTTCAGGTGAATGATTGATTGTGTTGTTGAAAGGCGTGGTGCCAAATTTTAACATGTTAGGTCATCTCCGGAAATGATCAGAAATGGAATTATTCCCTTCTGTTCATTCCCTGAAGATGACATAACAAGATCGAAAGACGTCTAGGAATAAAGCATGTCATTCGCGGATGTTTTTTCTCACCTTGAAGACCCCGTTAAAAAACTTGTAAGAAATATTAAGAAAATACAAGTTAAAATAAGGAACGTAACGGTTGACGTTGTATAAACAAACTAGTGTATGCTTTTCCTCGTTATATTGATTACTCCACAGGGTATATAGGACAATTTTGTTTCGAATGCCAAACAGTCAGATAAAAAAATCAAGATGGCCAAAAAAATACAAGATGGCTGCTAATTTGCAGTTTTTTTCTCGAATTTACGCCTCATAACTTGTGTAGTATTGAACCTGGAATGATGATTTTGTTCTCTATACCTAGGTTTGCATGTAGGAGTATTAAATATAAATAAAATAAACATGATTGGAGCATATCTTCTCTTATAATAAGTCCTACTTCCAAGTAAATGCGTACACAATTGCTTGAAAAAACTCCTCTAACAATAATTTCAATAAGAAAATGGCTAACAAATTAACCAAGACCCCTATATACATGTTAGTATTGGAAATTGTTCTAGTCCAGCTAGTTATAGCATCTGCACTTGCACTGACGTGTGCACTTCAACTTTGTCTTAACGCATTTGCACCGAAAGCACGTAATTGGGCAATTCCACTCTACATCCAGGTCAAACACTTCCTTGGCGAGGGGCAGCGTGGTCTAAATAGGAAGCAGTTTGCTATCCTCTTCCTTCCACCTATTGTTAGTTTGTTTTTTACCCACATGCTAGCTTGGAAGACACTCCTTTTGAGATGTTGATCGAAAGCATCACCAGTTGGGAGAATTTTCCCCGCGTCTCTAATCTTCTGTGAGAACAACCGCAATTGGAGGAGGTCAACATCATTGTCTTCATTTGATTCATTTGAGTACAGCCTACAGACAAGGTTTGTTGCCACTTCTTTCAACCCTCGGCAAAGTTTGGAATGGAGTGTTGACAATAGTTGCAAATTGCTTTATAAGGATGGCACTTCGTGTAGCAACGTGCACCATGATCGATTACCATTGAACTTTAAGGAAAAGGTACTGTCTGATCCAGTGAATGCATGGAAAAGGGCTGTTAGTTTTCACGTTGTCGTGCCCACGTTCGTGGCGATAGTGTTCAGCGAGATCATTTTGGTGGTCTATCCAGCTCCGAAGGAGATCCAGATTTCTGCCTCTGGATTCAAAGCTTTGATGCGATGGAAATTACTCAGAAGGATTACGACAACATCTGTGTCTCCAGTGTACACCATCCCAAGTGAAGAATATTGGAGGGCGTGGAGGAGATGTACTAAGACAAACGTGTTAGCTTCCTTGTGGTTGCATTGATCCATTGGTAAACTGTTTCCAACATGGTGGACTTGATCACTTGTAGTGATGTAGAAATTTTTGTCATCTGGGAAATGTTGTTCTGTTATCTTTTTTGAGAATAATAAAAACAGTTCATTCTTGTTATCAACATTCGCCAGAAAATTCTGTCAATTTCCTGGGATTTTGGCAGTACCAGATATGCCTTGTCGGATGCCTGTTCCTCGTTTTTTCTTTGTACCTCCTTTGATCGTAAGTGCACGATACTGGTCCCAGACAATATCTACTCTTGTCGGTCGCTTCAAGTCGTGGCGAATACTTGGGCTGAATATCTAGTCAAAATATAAATCAAAGGTCTTGCCTTGGACAGTTGTACCAGGCAGTGAGTGTCTAATTACTCCTCGCTCCATAATAATGAAGTCATAAACATCTGGCGCAACTAGCTCGTCGTCGACAGAAATAGCGCTACTTTTACTGGCTTCCATGATATATATTTAAATATCTGATTTGGTACAAGAGTTTAGGGACCCTTTGGATGACAATGCAGGTGGGCATGGGGAGGATTTGTGCTGACAAAATTTCCCCAAATCCCCCTTGCGGATGGCTAGTACAAGCAAAGCTTGACCGAAAACCTCTGCATGTGGTTTGAAGTGCTACATTTTCACCTTAATTGCTGACTTCTTTTGTGTTTTCTTCTCATGGAACAATAGTAAGTTGTTTCGCATGACCAGTGGTGCCACAGGTGTGTCCTTTAAGTCAGGGACACTCTATCTGAAGTTGTTGTACTGCTCTCGTCCAATAGACTCGAATTTATAAGAAGATACGGCAGCAGCCACCGGCTCACACACCTCCTTGTCTGATTTACCTAGGTCTCCACTGTGCTCCTCAAAAGGATACCCTTTGCTCAGCAACACCTCCATCAGATATTTGGCATGTTATAGAAATCAGTGCTGAGATGCATATCCTTCTTCATGATGAGCAAGTTATTCTTCATCATCCATATCATTTACACCAGTAAACTCCTCAAAGAAACGGCTGATTTCTAGGCCAGTCACGATCCACCGTTCCAGCATGTCGTGGTTCTCTATGACACCAATAATGCCACCAACTCTTTGCTCGTGTGCTTAATCCATGGGTAAGGATGAGAAACGGCGAATGTTTCGAGGTATTGTCCAATGTCTCTTCTTAAACTTCCCATGAATGCTATTCTGTAGACCCTCCAGGACTCGGATAAAGATTGGAATACACCTGGGGTAATTCTTGTGATCTAGAGCAGAGAACAGAGACACAAGCTTCTGTAGATTAGTAACCATAAATTCAAAGTTCCAGTCCCGATGTGCCCGGATGAACATCAATATGATCTGTTGGTTCTTGTGTACGAGTAACCATAGTTTTAACGTTGGATTATGTTGGGTAGCTACCACATCCTAATTCTCAAGGGCCATCTCGATTCCACTGTCTTCATATGCTTGCTTCAGAAGGCTGCCAAGTACAATAACAGTAACTTGATGGGCATATCTTGTTCCAATTACATTGGATGGATTCAGAAAAAGCTAGGGCTGCTGCTTATATCTTCATTAGCCCAGATTTTTCCAGGGTTTCAGGCCATCCAGACACACACAGATGTCCCATGGTGCTACACAAAACTATCTGAATGTGGAGCCCACCTAGCATAACAACAAACTTGTCTTTCCCGTAAATTTCAGGGAAGGTCCACTGCATCTTGTTGGCGAGGTCATAGAGTGGTTTGTCCACTACCAACAGATGTATATGTTGTGGGTAGAGGTGCTCAGTCGTCTTTTTGAACCATTTCTTTTGCATGTCGAATCATTTCTTGGGTAGCGGCTTTTTTATGGAAAAGTGTTGGATCGCTTCAATGCATTTTTTTTCAGTTATCCAACAGTATTTTATCGAGTAACATTGCAGGAAGACCACATCGCCGGAGTAAATTTTTCTGTATCACGATCCACATATAAGATATCATTTATTGCAGCTATGCATGCCTGTTCGTGCTGTTTCTCTTAATTGAATTGACTAGTTGCTACTGGTTGCACATCCTTTACCGAAGGTTAAATGACAAGATTTTGACCCACAGGTTGTACAAACGTATACGAATGAGGCAGGATGGGTTCACTGCTGCGTGTTTCTGTTTTCTGTGAGTTAATTCGTAGAAATTCTTGGTTTAACCCAGGAGTCTGTGATGAAGGAAACTGAAATATTCAAATACCAGTTTCATGGAAGGATGAGCTTGCAGTGCGTAATGTGGGATTGTGATCCAGGTTATCCATGGTTGCAACTGTGAAAATGCCCTGATGCAAATTTGTAGGACAGACTATATCAGTGTTGTCCCTTGCATGATCTGCAATAGCCTGTGCAAATCTAGATTCAATGATGACGACTTTTTTATATGACACGCTCAGAGCATACTTGTGTAGGAGTTCTACCAGTTTCTTTCTTCATGTTGGAGAATGCAATTTGAGAGCAAGGAACACTCCAAGTGGAGGCTCACAATTCAAGTGCACAGAAAGAGAAGTCATATTTAGCATGGCCAACTGACTCGCAGAGAGGATTTTCCCGAAATTTTTTTGTTCTGGCGATGATTTAGGTACTGCTAGGTGTTGAGGGGAGAAATTCTTTAGACGTTGTGGAACAAGTGATTCTTCGCAACCATTGGAAATGAGTCATCACACTTGAATGCAGTGTCATCATCAAAAAAAGCTTTATGGTGAATCGATGCTGCCATTAGTAATGTACTTGCTTCCTCATGTGGCGTATGAGTTTCATCAGATATGACTTTTCTAGCCTCCTTCGAACAAATGATGAAAACTCGGTCTCGGATACCTTTCTCCTCTGTCAAATTCTGGAAGTGTTATAAGACTCTTGCCTTTATTCGTGACCGGTTTACGGTCTTTTGGATTCCAGATTGTTCTAATCTCTCGGTCATCATATCTGTCAGATCTTGCAATGCAAAATTTCTACGACCCTCTAGTGGCTTCATTTTCTGTTGTGGCCTCGAGATTTTCCCTAGCTGTGTCTCGTTTACAAATCACATCGTAACAGCCATTGAACCCTGTGTAGCAATTACGATGGTACTTGGCTTCAATGGCGAGTGACCACATCGCCTTCGGCAAGGAATGCAACAATACGCTCATTCCACAGCGAGACTGCCTTGTCATGTATCGTTGGGTGAGTTTAAGGTTCAGGAAAGAATGGTTTGCTGCATTTGTTCCATCACCACAGAAGATACACAGATTACGATTAGCAGCTGCATGACTCCACTGGGATCTTTCTTTTGCAGGAGGTAATCCTTCATTATGACGTTTTTTGGCATGGTCAAGGGTTGATCCTCTGTAAAGCTGACGACAAGATTTAGGCCAGGATGCACGATTCTTCTGCATGGATACTTTATCTGGAAGTTCTACGTCTGGATGGTGAGCAGCGTCAATTGATCTGAATTGACTTGCGAGGGCGATGATTTTTGTGTAGGCTCCCTCTCTACGATTAGTGAATGGATTCGCAAGAGGACAAACAAGCACGTCCTCAGTTTGCTTTTGGCACAAAATACACAACTGCCATATACTCGTACTTGCCTCAGTCATCTCAGAAATAACCTGAAAAGAAACAAAGAAAAAACAATATTAAATTACTGCTTTCTATACAAGGAGCGTTGCAAATAAAATTTGGTATTACCTGAAATATTATAAGAAAGGTATTATTTGGAAATACAAGTGGCTATCTAAATGGAGACGTTTTTCGACCTGTGAATAGAGACCGCTAAATGATAAATGAAGACAATTAGTTATGAGTTAATAAGTTATAAATCATACATAAATAAAATATAGATATAAAGACCAAAATGACCATTCTAGGTTCAATAGTACAAGAGTTATGAGGTGTAATGAGAAAAATGCTGTAAATTGGCAGCCATCTGAGATTTTGGCGGCCATTTTCTTTTATCTGACTGCTTGACACTCGAACCAGAATTGTTCCATACACCATTACCTTCAATTTGGTACCGAAAACAAAACTTTTGCATCAATTTAAAATAAAAAAATTGACATGCACGGTTCACCACTAAGTTTCTTTCATTTTTCTGAGATGTATCGCATATGTGATCCTTGTTTCCTTCATGATGAGATTACCACAATCATTGAAACATTTATTGAACTGAAGTCTCCATTATTCTTTATTGAAAAATGTCATTTTAAAGCCAGAGTCAACTTTTATTGACAATCTAATTCTAATTAGATTCACATAATAATAATTATTTTATATTTCATTGTCCCCACAATTAATTAATTTTAAAATTGCATATAAATTGCATATGCCAACAACAATAATGTTGCTTTTCAATACGAGGATACGATAACAAATAGTGTCCATAAATAGATCTGCAGATAGAGAGAAAGAGGCTTATTATATATCGTGCAAAATTTGCGATAAAATCTACATTGGGGGAAGCAGTAGATTCTCCAAGAGAATAAAGGAACGCAAATGCCTGAGGCACCGGGGAAGCCTACTTCTCGCTTGTTCTAACATATTTGTCATGAAGATCATGAATTAAAATTTGATAATGCTTTAGTAATAAATAATTGCCACAATTATATATATGTATATATATATACGCCTAATAGAATTAGCTTTCATAAAGGAAATTCCCAATTTCAATTCATACGAGGTTTAGTTCAACACTAATCCCTTGATAAACAGAACATTCTCTGACCTCTTCCCCAAAATGTTCCCTGTCACCATCCGCCATAATAAATTATTTTTTTTTAAATGTGTGTGTTCTTAGTAGGATACGAATCTACCTGTAATTATATATATATATATATATATATATATATATATATATATATATATATATATATATATATATATATATATTGATATAAGTGAAATAACTCAATAGCGTTAATTTATTAACGAGACTAGTTTCGGTATAAAGTTTACCATATCCCCCTCAGTCTTATACTGAGAAAGGAATGGACCCAAAAGTCCCTACACCCCCTCAAAATCCCGACAAAATAGAGGAAAAAAGGGGTCATTAATCATGGGGCGTGGCTCTAATATCATTATTATTCTATTACGATCAGGTTCCGTGAATAGGAGTTACATTTAAATTGACCGCCCGAAAGAATATAGTTGGGAATTTCTCCTATTAGTATCGAATCTACAATTTTCCTTTTGCGGAAATCTTTACAATTGTATATTATTTTCGACTTTAAATAATCTATTTGGTGGTTGTAATTGCTAATATGGTTAGAAATACTGGATGTAGTACAGCCTCGCCTGATATCACCTTTTATGTTCATATATTCGTTATTTTAATGTTCTGCGGGTCTCTTCTATATAGAAAGATTTACAGTTAGTGAATTGACACGGGATTACATATACACTTGCCTCATTTGACTGATCCATGAGCTCAGTCTAAGGAAAAGATTTGACAGTGGGATAACGGTTTCAACTTTCAATCAAACTATCAATCATATTGATAAATATCTAGTTCTATAGGATCTACTATTGTTCCTCTTTCCATTTTTGCCATAAGATTTAATAGTACTTCGTTGAATTGATCGTCGATTTATCAGAATAATATAAAGATTGCGAATAAAGGGCTAAAACAATTGGAAGGCAAATAAATTAAATTCATCGGGAAAAATACTTGATTTGGTTTCATCTTTGTAAAAAATTTCGGTTTTTCGTGGAAATCAATTTAATTAATGTAAACAGAAACAATAAATAAATGCAAGCTGAACCTTTCAAGATTCGAAGCAATAAAAGTTAAGAGGTTTTGTACATATACATTAATTTAATTGAGCAGTTCGTAAAAATCTTCTATGGCTTCCAGATTCGCTCGGATACCCACGAGTTGACCTTGCTAGCATTTTTTCCCAAAGTCTTACCTTTCTATAAGCTTATATGAAATTTCCATTAAATAGAAACTAGCATACGATATTGGTAAAATAATTCCATGAACTTCATAATCCTTTAGCATTTGAAATTCACTCTGCCTTCCTGAGTAAAATCACAAAATAGAAAATGTAATAATATTTATAGCCCGACAGATTATTCTTAATTCAACCATCAATCTATTTGAGCTAAAAAAATAATTATATAACGAAAAAAGTATACTCTTACGGGTTACAACTAATCACAAGGAGATAATAACATGACTTGGATGAAAAATCGTTATTAAAGGCATAAAGAATGTGCGTATATGAAGTTTATAATACCAGCGGATGAAGGTGAGATAGAAAAATGCGCTTTTATCATTTTGGACCTCGTAGAGAATTAATGGCTTAAGGAACCTAAGACTTATGATGACCTGTTTAAAGTGATTTGTATGTTACCCAAGCCAATTATGAAAGAGAAACGACTTAAGAGCCAGTAATTTATCATATTCATCTGTTTTTACCTTCATTCTGAATAAGAGATTTAAATATGGAGCCATAATTTTCGGCCACATTGATATTTTTTACTCTGCAATAATCATGGCTGCTTGTGTGTAGTTTCTTAAAATAAAGTGATCGTGTTAGTAAAACTGACGAAAGCATATCTCGAAAATTTTTATATAAAGAGATATGCAAAGAAAGTGGGTAAAAGAATAAGCAAAAAAAAATGAGAATCTATATCCACGAATCTTTTTGTCTGCATTGGAACGACCAGAATGACATCCAGCATTAATAGGAAGAGTATACACTAGAATGGTTGGATAAATCCATCTAAAAACATATAGATTAGAAACCCCTAAGACGCTCAAACATTGCCCAAAACATCGATTCTGCGGGAGGCTATGTTGGATACAAGATTTGTATTAATTTTGATCTGTCGTTTCTTGGTATTTTCTTCAACTCTTCCCATGTGGCATTATTTTTGGGCCACGGAAATCTTTTACTTCCTTCCTCGTGTCATTATCGGGGGAAAATAAGTTTTTAACTTTTTGTAGGTGATGATTCCTGTATCATCCGCCAATGTAAATAAAAAGAAATGTAATGAGAATTTAGAGACAAAGAATAGTTTGCCAGACTCACCTTCCCAATTAGCACTCAAATGAATGGCCATGAAAAGGGGGCAATGATGGTATCATTTGTAGTCGCCAAAGGCAAACACTGTCCAGAACCTATGTAAGCTCCAGGCATTGTGGATGCGGTGGGAAAATGAAACACAAAACAAGAAGAGAATACAAAGAAAAGTAGAAGGATTGGTTTGGTCAAGTTACAGCACGCTAACAGACGGAGAGGAGAGTTTGGGAAAGGCTAGAGTTTGGCTAGAGATGAGAATGGTTTCCACGTTCGCATACGCTACTGTGTGTGCATTGTGTAGTTTGCTTCTGGGCGTAGAGTGTCGGTTGACTAGATTGTGAAATGTATATGAGCTTGCATGCTGTCCTGGAGAAATTCACCGTGTGGCGTAAATGGGCATGATAATCTGTTCTTGTATGGTAGATAAAACTTCCTATGGGAAGTATGTTTTAGCATGTTGTTCGAAATGTGGTGTTTGACTGGCGGGGCTGGAGGGTCGACTAGAAATGGCAGACTTCTTGACGAGGCTTGCCTAGATCGCCGAAATGTGGTGGCTTAGTGTCTTGAACACTTCGGCGCTGCCGTATCCGTTCAGATTCAAGTTAAACGTCACGTGATGCTGCTATTTAGTAGTATAATGGTTCAGGTGGCTGGTGGTGTTGTGCTGCTTGGAATGTTCGTACCCAAGCGGCAGCATTTTGTATGTTGTGCACGTGGTGGTATATGGCGCCTTCCTCGAGTTTCCCTAGTTGTTGGGTAAGTTGTGTGAACTTGTAAATATTTAGTGGTGCGAATTAATTTGTGTCCTGTAGTGTCGACATTCTCGTGTCTAGGGAAGAGCGACAGGCGCGCTTCAGAGCATAGTTCTAAAAGCGTTGTGCGCTCCTCTGCATGTGGGGCTTGCAGGCATTACTTTAATTGATGCGTATGTGATTTTTGGTCTGACGAGGGTTTTGTACAGATGTAGCTGCATTTTCTGACTGCTCTGGTAGAAAGTCTTCAGTACGTTGTTTATGCGTCTGGCTTTGGCTTATGTAGTGTTTTGGTGAAAGTGTAACTCCTTGTCAAATATGGTCCCGAGCATTTGTTTAGCGGGTTTGTACGTAAATCTTATTTCAGGGTGGGTATTGTTAGTTGGGTGTGTGATCGTATATTTGTATATTCTGCATGTAGTGGTCTTGTGCACCAGGTAGTGTCACCTGTGTCTTCTGAGAATTTATGGTTATGAGCCACATATCTTCATATTCTGACTTCTCGTTGAGTATTATTTGTGCACAACGCGCGAGTATTTTATGTCACTGGCTAGAGATGAGAATGGTTTCTACGTTCGCATACGCTACTGTGTGTGCATTGTGTAGTTTGCTTCTGGGCGTAGAGTGTCGGTTGACTAGATTTTGAAATGTATATGAGCTAGCATGCTGTCCTGGAGAAATTCACCGTGTAGCGTAAATGGGCATGATAATCTTTTCTTGTATGGTAGATAAAACTTCCTGTCCTTAGGGTAGTGGAATAGGAACCTTCTGGTTCAGTGAGATTGCCCCTGGTTGCTGGTGATTTTCAACGGAACACCTAATGCTACACTTTATCGAATGCCTTTTAGACTTCCTTGCTGATAGTGAGTGTTTACTATTGTGATTATAGTGCTTTTTGTATGATGTCATGAACGATGGTGAGCACTGTGCCAGTGGACCGGCCTCTTCTGAAGCAGTATTCGAGCGGAAGAACCAGTTTTGGACCTCCAAGAAGCTCTGCAGGCGGGTGTTTACCATATGTTCTAGCATTTTGCCGAAGTCCTCTAGGAGATAACTAGGTGTCTAAATGTTTGGCTGTTTTGGGTATTTGTGTTTTTGTGGAGTAGAATGTTTTGTGAGGCTATGAATATTTTCTGAAAATATTCAGCGGTTAGGGAGGCGTAGTTGAGGTAGATGTTTTCTAGCAGGTGATGTATGTTGTGGCTGCAAGGCCTCGATTCTGATTAGAGTGGTTAATTTGAATATGATATCGAGCACTTTCATTTCGATCAAGGGGATCGGTTACAGCTCGTTAGCATGTAGCCGTAACCATTCCTAGACTTCCTGCAAATGCTCTTATGAGTGTTGTTTGGGTTGACTATGAGTGTGTATTTGATTCAAGTGGGACCTGAATGCATCGATGATGTCTTTTGTGTTTGTTATCGAGCGATTGTTTATTTGTAGTTCTATAGGCCTTAGAAAGTCCGTGCCTAACATTCTGTTAACGCTCCTCCAGAAGAAGAAGAGCAGAGTGCAGTGAGCATCCTCCCCAATGCGAATGACTTGGCCCAGCGGCCTTAGGTTCCGATCTAGCAGTGGGGAAGGAAGAGTGTAATATTCTTTCTCGTGGGCCTCTGCCGTAGTGATTTTATATAATTGAATGATTCTTTGAGTGTGTAATGAGAAAGTGATTTGTTTCATGCGTTTGTATGGTGTCGTAGAATAGGCTCTCGACGATATACCATATATAACTATTCGTTGAGGGAATTATTTTAATATTTCGAGTGCGTGGTAATCTGATTGACCGAGGTTAGTCCAAATGGGGGGGGGGGCTGGAGAGGCTTATTTATCTTCAATATGCTTAAGAAGTGGAACGGAGCACAAGGATCAATAATATGCCTATTATTGATAAAATAGAGTTTTATTAATTAAAATATCAACAACACACAAAAAAATTTTACATAAACGGAGAATGGAAAGGGTCGTGGGAATATCTGACTAATCCGAGGATTAAGATTTAGAGAGATTTAAAAAGGTAAACAAATAAAAATTAAAGGCGGGGAAGGGTTCGCTAAACCATTTAAAGCACAGGGTAGCGTTGACAAAAGGTTAGATGATTAAAGGTAATGCTCAGCTTACGTAATTAAAAAGTTGTTGTGCAGAGGAAGACGATGCGAAGGAATCTTCCGTCTACTGGCGATTTTCAGCAGAAGGGTTCTTTGGGGAGTTGTCCTTAGCAAAGGGGAAGGACTGTCTTCAAAGAGTGAGAGCGAAGTGGGGCTCAGAATTACGAGCAATCTTTGTTACAGCAAATCGGGGATGTTCTACATGAACAATGGAGGTTATTGTTGAAACCAAGCGTTTCTTGAAGAACGTTAAAAAGGGACGAAATTAAATTATCCTGGCGTGATGTCTTTGGAACGAGAACCGTTTCTTGACGAAGGGGCTTGAATAACAATGGCTGTTCTAACGTTGTTCTCTTTCTGAACAACAGGGGGGGGGAACGGTCTCTTGTCAAACAGGCTCAAAGAACAATGGCTGTTCTAACGTTGTTCTCTTTCTGAACAACAGGGGGGAGGGGGCCTTATTGACTTGGCGTCTCAAAGGCCCGAACCTTGGCACTCAAGGGATATTGTCCTCTTCTGGATAATAAGGGGGTTCTCGAGGTAGAGAGTTCCTAGGTGCACAAGGAAGACCGGATCGGAGTGATGCCATCACGAAGATATTCGGATCTGCTCTCTTTGGGAAAAGCTATTGTATAAGTACCCGAAGCCGTCTCCATGGCGTAGGGGAGAATTGAGTGGGGGACTTCGGGGGAATGCCCCGGTCGCGCCTGGGAAAATACCTTAACTCCCCAAAAGCCTAACTTAATCTGGCGAGATCGACGTATGGAGGTGAAACGGGGGAATGAACCTCCTTGAGTAAATATTTGCTATGGTGGCGATAACGCGCTCTGCTTCCTTTTGCAGATGCAGGTGGGTAGCATGTGCTTCTAAACATGTGATAGAGGCTGAATTTAAGCGGCCTCAGACCATTCTATCACATATGGTTTGCGTGGCTTGTGCGTGTGGCGGGCTGTATCTATGGTGGCCATGAAAATCTTTAGTCATTATTCTAGTTATGAGGAGATGGTTCCCTTGAGGTTGATGTTGAGTGGTGTGTGTAAGGTTATGTTGTTCCCGAACTCTACCCAGTTTGTGTTAGTGTAGTTGTATAGAAGTGGTTTAGGGATTATTTTTGGAGAGGTAGATAGCTAGTAGGAGACAAATGAGTATGTGATCGGATAGTACATGTGGACTGTGAATATGTGAGTGTATAATCTTATGGTGTGATCGTTACGGAAGACCACGTCCGTGGACGAGGTCACGCCACTTGGGCCAAAGAATGTGTGGAAGTCTGGGCTGATGTGCTTGCAGCGAAATCGCTTCAAGGCACTGGCAAGGTTTATTCCCACATCGTTTTTTGTTTTTAAAAAAAATGCGGGATGGTGTGCCTTTAGGGCTCCAATGAAGAAGAGTTGGAAATTATGATTATTGGCGCCCGGAGTGCGACATCTATGTGTACTTGTAAGCAGGGTGGTATGTAATGTGTGGCACCTAGGATTGGGCCAGTTTCTGTGTTGATTTTACAGGTTATGAAGAAGTCGGCTCTTGTTTCTATGAGAGTATGGTGTATGCGGCGTTTAACTAGGATTGCTGAGCCTAGCTGTCACACCTGTGAACTTAGATACGTATGGTAGCCTGCAATGCGAAGTCTAGTATTTGGGGAATGTAAGTTGGAAGAGTTCAGGAGTATTCATTCTGTCAAGGTGTGTGTTTAGTGCCCAGTTGGAGACGGTGTGGCGAACACCGTACCAACTGCGTAAGTTAAGTTGCACTATACTCTAGCGACCTATTCCAGACGAGAGCGTAGTACGCGACTAGCTCCCTTACGGTTCCATACCTTCTCATAATCGGGCAAGATGATAAGGAGTGCCGTAATGACTTTTACGCGCTGTGTTTTGGGTATGTGCTATGTGTGTGAGGACATTGATTTCTGGTTCGTTTGTTTGGTGATGGTGGAAGATGGTGCGGTCTTGGGAGTCTGGACACGTGTGGAATGTCTTTTCTTGGAGGGGGTTGGGGATGTGGTAGAAGGCTCTAGGTTTAAGAGGTAACAAGGGAGTAATAAGGAAAGAAAGTACCCTAGAAGACCTTACGGTCCATTCAAAGAGGAAAGAGGGTACCTTTGGACTAGCAGTCGAGAAGGCACATCTCTGCTCAAATGCTTTACGTCCTTAAACGGTCACTTTTAATGACCCTGTCTAGTCTTAACTTGATCTGTTCAATAGATTTACTGTTGAAAACTTCAACTGGAAGTGCGTTCCAACTAACGTAGATACTATACGTGAAAGATTTTCCCCACAGATCGCGGTCGTAAGGCTTCAGTTCAAGTTTAAATCGGTGATTTCTTGTTCTGCTCTCAACAAGTTTGAAAATATCCCTGTATTCAACATTGTCGAACACTCAAAGTATTTTAAATACTTCGATGAGCTGACCACGCAGTCTACGAGTTTCCAACGAGAACAAATCTAATTCCCTTAATTTATCTTCATAACTTTTATGTCTGATAGAGGGAATCAGTTTGGTTGCCCTGGCTTGCACGCGTCCTAATCTCGCGATGTCCTTTCGAAATAAAGGACTTCAGAATTTTTATGGCATACTCCAGGTGCTGTGGGACGAGGGACTTGTACAGAACGGTACTATCTCCTTGTCCCGATATCCAAACTGTCGCTTTATATACCCTAACATACTTTGGGCTTTCTTCTCCACCCCAATACACTGTTTTGAGAACTTGAGGTCACTGGTGATAGTTACACCCAAGTCCTTCTCAGTGTCGGTGGATTCAAGAGCAGTGCCCTTAAGTATATAGGGTGATTGGGGATTTCGGTGGCCGATATGCATCACTTTGCATTTGTTTAAGTTAAAAGGCACTTGCCACGTATCAGACCACTCCCCAATCTTCCGAAAATCATCTTGCAGGTTGGCAGTATTTCCATCCTTTGCAACGTTCATACCAAGCTTGGTACCGTCGGCAAATTTGAAAATCTTGGCAACCATGTCACCGTCCATGTCATTGACGTAGATGATGAATAGTAGTGGTCGCAGGACAGAACCTTGAGGCACCCCGCTAGAAACGGTCACACACTCAGAAGCCTTTCCATTCACCACCTCCCGTTGCCGCCTGCCACTTAGCAGGTTCTCTATCTAGCCGGCTAATTTTCCGTCTATGCCCAGCGATCGCACTTTCCGGAGGAGGCGGTTGTGTGGTACCTTATCAAAGGCTCTCTGAAAGTATAAGTAGACCACATCCACCGCCTCGTCCCGATCGTGCTCACTGAAGACGAAAAGGAAGAATTCCACAAGGTTCGTCAGGCATGACCGTTTCCTTCCCAAGCCACCCTGGGAACTTCTCAGTAGCAGCTTTGACTCTAAATGCGACGTCATTTTGTCCACCATGATGCTTTCCGTGAGTTTGCCGACTATCGAAGTCAAACTGATAGGTCAGTAGATCGACGGTTGGCTACGGTCTCCTTTCTTAAAGATAGAAGTCACCTCCGCTTCACGCCAGTCTTTAGGAACGCATTTGGGCCTGATTAACATGTTGAAGATTGCGCTCAGGTGTCGTGACACTTGATCGCGCACTTCTTTCAACGCTTTAGCTAGAAACCTATCCGGACTAGGTGACTTATTCGTCATTATTCAGTGATCTTCTTTGTTATTTCTCCTTCAGTGAAGTCTATATCCTCCAGCTTTTTCCCCAAGTAGGAATCCGCTCGCTGGGGGATGGAACCACACTCTTTAGTAAACACTGAAGAGAAGTAGTCGTTAAAGAGGTAAGCATTTTCTGAATCTGAGTGGTTTAATATCCCCTCCCTATTCCTCAAAGGGCCATTCGTTCGACGGATTGGTTTACATATCCAAAAAACTCCTTGGTATTCTCTTCACAGAGTCTCGCCACTCGGAGTTCCTCAGACCGCTTAGCCGCCCTTATGCTGGACTTCACTCTCCTGGATAGCCTCCGGTATTCGTCAAAGTCACCCGAGATCTTTGATTGCCTGTACACATTTCTCTTATCCCTAAGCAGTTGGCCGATTTCTCGATTAAACCACTTTGGATGAACAGAAGACCGACGGGGGCATTTCAGAGGGATGAAACGCGATTGAAGACTCATGAATGTGGTTTTTAAACTGTTTCACGAGTCTTTAACAGCCTCGCACACTTATAGCCTCGCGTCAGTCAGTCCAGCAGGTAGACCTGCAGAGTCTGCTTTTCTCAAATCAAGTTTCCTAGATTTACTAGTTGTAGGCTCTGCCTTGGTGGCTTTGACTAAAAATCTAATTAGTCGGTGGTCACTGCCACGGAGCTCTTCGCCAACAGAGAGTTCATCAATGATATCATTCTCAGAGGTGAAAACCAAGTCGAGGATATTTTCTCCTCTCGTTGGTTCTTCCACCTATTGAGTCAGAAACTCTGTTCGCAAACTCCAGGAGTAGTGCGTTCTCGCCACAAGGTTCTCTGGTTTTCCATTCAACTTGTGTGTTGAAATCATCCATGACGATACACACTTTGTCTTCGACAAGTTCTTCTAGTAGCTGGTACAGATCTCTGTCTTTTTAAACGAGTTGGGCAGGAGGTCTATAAAGAACCAGGGTCCTGTATTTGGCAGGACCTATCTCTAGGTCAACACTTAGTAGTTCATGGTCGGATACGATGTTGCAATCCGTCAAGTCAAGAGTATCCTTGACATACAACATCACACCGCCACCCTCTCTGTCTGGCTTAAGGTAGAGTTGTCCTGAACGTAGCTGTGGGTGCAGTGGCCCGTGTAGTTGAGGGGGTTGGTTTAGTACTGGAGGCAGGAATTAGGAAGGACGGGGAATGGAAGTGGAACGAGACGGAGTGGGTGATGTAGGGTGAAGGTAGGAATTGGAACGTAGGGAGAAGTAGGACTATGAGTATGTAAATTGGGGTCGTGTTACGAGTCGGAACAGATATTGAAACAGGAATACAATTGGCAACATTGTAATAGTGGGTTAGAGAGCGATGGAGATGGTGCAAAAGGGGGGAAGATCTGAAAGGGAGAGGTGGGTAGGTGGACAGGGGAGGGGCGGGCACGGTGTGGGTGTATTGGGGATTGTGTGCGTTTGTTGGTGTGGGCAAAGGGCTTTTGTTGTGTTTTTGTGGTCATGTATGAGGGCAAATACCGTCTCCGAGAAGACGAGATGCCCGAGTCCGTTCGCAGCAAAGAACTGGTTCAGAAGTGTGGCGTAGAGGCGTGTATCGCCTCCAGCCACGTCTTGTGCCATCCTGGAAAGTACGGCGGCGAAGTGCACTTTGGAGTTTACCTGTTGTGTACGTGAGGGTAATGGAATGGTTGGTGCGTTGAGATTGGGTGTGTACGTGTGTGTTGTGGTGTATATGTGTGTGTAGGAACTGTTGGTGTATGCACTGGCAGTGGATGTTCGGTCTGCGTGTATGTACGATTAATGTGTGTGCTTGGGGGGGGTGCGTGTACACGGTAGGCGTGTGTGCAGGGAGACAAGGAGTTGTGTGACTCCTAGTCTCCGCAAGCAGCAGCGAAGGATTTCCGTACTGGGGGTCAGGGAGGTGTATTGTTGACTGCAAATCTCTGAAATTGCCATTGTACGCTTTTCTGCGAGTTAGGGAATTCAGATTTACTGTGGCGTGGTTACCGCTGCAGTTGACACACAGAAGAGTTGTGCTGGTGCAGGCAGTGTAAAGGTGGCCTTTTACACTGCATCTCGAACAGATTTGCTTGGCTAGGCATATGTTTGTTGTGTGCTCCGCCTTATAGCAGCGGAGAAACTTTTGGGGACATATTATGTTGATCAATTATGTGCACGTATTTGAGTGTGCCCAGGAATTTAATATCCTGGTTAATTAGCTTGTCGGCGTGTGTTTCATCGGAATGTGTTATGACCAGAAAATGACAAAAATGGCTGCTAGATATACCACACTAGGTAAATGCAAGACAAAATTTCAGACCAATCAGACTAGAGCAAATTTACAGAATATTTTTTCTTACCTTTGATTTTTACATAAAAATAGAAGTATTTCCTTTTAGTAACCATCTAAAATTTGACTCACAGTTAAGAGAAAACCGATACAGCTCTACAGCCTACCCAAGAAAATACCTCTAAGCAGATTGGAAAGAATCTAGACAAATTTTAATCATCTACACTTCCTCGACGCAATCATCCAGGAAAGTGATGGAGCAATTTAACAACTTAACGAGCTAATTTTAATAGCGGATAGTCAGTCCACTCCCAAACCACCTATAAGATCCTTTCAATTTATAGATGGTATAATTTAATGAAATGATTGGATTTTGGGCTCTAAACTGAATGAAAAAGAATGAAAAAACATATCAGGCGGGAATCTAAAGACGATGATAAATTTGTGAATTATTCAAAGACTAGGGCCAGAATTTCCAACTTATCTTTATGAAAAAGTCTATCAAAACTTCATATCCGACTGTTAAATTTCAATCTTCCCTTTAATTATTACAAAATCCCGTGGGCATCACAATTAGAGATTTGACGGTTTTCTGGCAGCAATTAAAAAGCTCCCAATAGGGAAGCCATCAAAAGAATGGTAGCTCTACCATCAGGTATACTGGACGAAATATAAAGAGATCCTAAGGAAATATGTACTGAATAAACTCATTGAAGCAACACTGTAAGAGAATAATAAAACAATAATATAATAATCCATAGAAGAATTCATAGAACCATCCAGAACTTCCAATTGTCTCCAAAAATAATCAGCAAAAATATATAAATAAGAAAGATTTCGGAACAGTTACGTAGAGATGGACTATCCATAGAATTATGCTCAAATCAACAAAGAGAAAATAAAGGGCTCACGGCTATGGTTGTAGAACAGCAAATTGAAAAATAGAGAGAGCTCTTTTACATGTTAGACGAAGAAAGATTACCCTAAAGTATCTGGAAATGAGTGAATAAAATGAAGACAATCAGTCAAGGATAAGATAAGAATCAAAGATGAAAGATGAAACAAACTGAGGGAGGAAACCGAGTATGAAACATCATTTAGAAAAAAATGGAATAGCCTTTTAAAATCAGTGAAGAAGTAAACGAAAACTTCGATATTTATTTAGAAAAAAGGAATTTAAGAACTCCAACAAATAATTAATCAATACATCTACAGTACTATTTCGAAATAAAGAGCAACGCGAATAAAGGAATCGACAACATCATCAAGACCGAGGAGCTTAAAGAATAATTAATAAGCTATTTTAAACACAAAGGACTAGAAACATCGGGACTTAGGATGGAAACATCATGGAAGGGGTGTAAAATGTTTCCAATGTGTTTCTTTATACAGGCTACTTTCACAACGATTTGAAAGTGGTGAAAATGATTTTTCATCATAAATCTGTAAAAAATACCAAGTATGGTAGAAAATTACCGAGCTATTTCCCTATTGATTTCGTCCGGAGGATATACGAAAATATCTCGAAACGCAACCTCGATCAACACCACGAAGATGTCAATCTTTATAAGAGAGTTAATTAAGATTTCTGAAAAACAGAAGCACGCAAATAACTGTGCAAAATAAGGAAAAATAGCAAAGGCGAAGACTGAAAAGATGAGTGTAATTATCGTCTGCAGAAAAGTATCTAAACCTTTTGACAAAGTTTGGCAGAGAGATATACAATATAAAATACTTTACCATGGAATAAACTATAAAATAGAAAGTATACTTTGTAAAAATGTCATGAATAAATATGCGTATACTGACAAATTCAATATATTGGAGCCAACCATAGAGAAAAAGGATAACAAGAAACACGTAACCGAGAAAATTACCAAAGAAAATATTTAACTCAAATTATTCTATATGTTAAGATTGCTCATTTAGAAAAATAGATTGCAGAAACTCCAAGAGGGTAAACTTCTTGATTAAAGTTTTGCCTAGATTATTCTCTTATTTTCACAATTTAGACTCGGTCTACAGTTATAGCGTAACCATATTAGAAATTGATGGTTCAAGAGAAGGGAGAAACCTATATATTGAACTATTGCAAAAATCAAGAATCAAAAGGAAAGCTAGAGAAAAGATCACCTTATCTTCTACCTTACTAAGAGAGCAGTTAAGAATAGTAAAATTAAAATCAATTTAAATGGCAGCGGAAACCAAACAATAAAAAGTTAACTTAAAGGTTAAAATTATAAGTTGAAGATATGATGAGTAAAGGAGGAGGCAAAGGATCAAAAGACTCACGTGGGAAAAGATATATATATATATATATATATATATATATATATATATATATATATATATATATACATATATTATCAAAGTTAATGATGGTGACCAGTTGGAAGGTAACAACCTAAACGACAGATCCTAAAAAGCTTACAGGGCCGAACGAGCGGCAGAAAATCGTTAAAAGCAGAAAACATAAAATCAAGATAGGAGGAAAGCATTCTCTTGTCTTTTAAATAAATCACAAGCATCCGAATTGATCACATCATTAGGCAGAGTGTTCCACAGACCGAGAGCTGTTGGAAAGAAAGATCGAGGGAACTATGTTGTATTCCCTCAGTCATTATACCTTAGCAAAGTAGAGCTAAAGCAATATGGGGTTTGGACTGGTTAATGACAAAGTTAGCCTAGAAAACAGTGTCAGAGAGAAAAGCACCATGCGGACGGAAATCTTCGAGCAGTGCTTGGAGAAGCCGACCCACTTCCGGCGATAACAAGAGCGATGGATTGACCGAGAAAGCCAAGGATAGCGGTGGAAGCTCGTGTGAACCAGGCTAAGGTTCCCTTCCATCGGCGCCTTATCTGATAAGGCAGACTCCCTTCTGGGATCTCTGGGCAAATCACTTCAGCGAACCCTGTACAAAATATCAGATATGGGCCTCAAGAAACTAGTATAAGCCAGCCACTTGAACGCCACGCGTAAACTCTCATTCGGCTACCCACCCCTCGAGTTCGTAGGCAAGATTTCTTTACAGATTAAACGATAATGGGCAAGTGTCTATTATTCTGGAATCGGCTCCGTTCCCGTCCAGAGTAGTACTTCCTCGAGGTTGAATATGGCAAATGCAATTCCCATTTTGCAATCTCTCTCTCCAACAACTCCCTAGAACATACCGTTAAAAGTAGGCTTCGCGTGTAACTTTGTCGTGTATTCAGTGTCCCGTTTTCTTTGAATTGTGTGTGTTAGTTTGTCGGCGCGACATCTTCCTTCCTTTGTTCCTTTAACACCAGAGGTCATCTGACCTCAAAATTGTAACTTTGCGAATCCATTCTTTTATTTGTAATTTGCCTGTAAATAGTAAAGTATATTTTTGTTTCACCAGCTTCTCTGCCAACAACCTCTAAGAAGTTATATTAATTTGGCCAACCGCACTCTTGTAGGGGTGCGAAGATGTATAAGAGAAAAACTTCCTTCCAAAGCGAGAATATAAATAGCCCATTAAATTACAAAGTCAGAACGGACTTCGCCGTAGCGTAATGGTAGAGTGCAAGCTTCGGGATTTAAAAGACCCGCGATCGATCCCCAAAGTCCACAATTTTTACAAAGAAAATTCTCGAAGAAAACGGAGACCACGAAAAACGCTTTAAGGACAATTCAAGAAATCAACTCAAGAGAAAACCGCTGTCTAGGAAAACAGAAAGAAAACGACTTCAAGGGCCAACTCGTCTCAACTCTCAAGAAATCATCACGTCATCAGAATTGGAAGGAATCATCACATCGTCGTTAATAGGAAGATACAGCAAGAAAAAGGAGATCCACTATTAACCCAGCCAACTTAAAGAAGAAAGAATCTCAGCCTACAAGAATACAAGAGTCAGATAAATTTCGAATTCAAGACAAGGTTTCGAGGGGCAACTTCAGTCAAGAAATAAATAAATATAAAGAATGCCCTCCCCATACTCTTACTTAATTTTAATGATATTCACGTACTTCGGGGTTTCAAATTCCTCCAAAGATTTATTGCACTCCACCTTGACCTACGACAAACAGGCACTAACCCTGCTTTAAATGAAGAAAGAATAGATTGAAGAGAGAGCGTTAGCTCCCCATGGGATTCCTCGGGAGAGTATTTTAAAAACAGAGAAAACGAGAATCGCCTTTTGGAAAAGCGTGAACTGAGGTAGCCGGTAAGTTTCAGGGCAAGGAATGATTGTGATTTTTACTAGGTTTATTTGGAAACTTAACAATGAAGCAGAACATAAGTATAATATAGAGTAAGGAGAAAACTGGAAATGCACAGGTGCAGTATGGTAATTATGAATGAGTACAAATGAATTAAGTATTTGATTGAGTGATAAAAGAATGTGTACCACGGGTATTATTTGACACGCGGGGAATGAAAATGTGTTAGTTTATATATAGTAATGAAAATGGCATAACAATTTGGTAAATTTAATGTTATATTGATTCTGTAGTAAAAATTAACGTTAGAGATTATAGGTGGTAAATTTAATGTTATAGATACTGAATATGTTGCACGAATTATAACCTTAGGGGGAAACTGGAAATGCAAAGAAAAGAGGGAATTACATTCTGAACACTAAAGATATTCGAATAAGCTGATTAATAGGAACGCTATTATTTCTGATCTTGTACGGCTGGTAGAGAACACACAAGGGGATTGTAAGTGCGAGAGAGGCAAGGAACGAGGGAGGTCGACACTAAGTGGTTGATTTAAAATACGTCAGACAAGGGTTGTGATTGGTTGAAATAATTCGTACATCGTATGGGGTAAACAATATCAGAATATCGTACATGATTTTAAGGGCAAGATGCATAATCTCTCAGACCGTGAAATGCCAACTGCATTTTTAGGATCTTTTGTCGGAGCTAGCAAAGATGTCAACTGCTACAGCACGTATGACCAACCGGCCGTAAGGGAGCTGGCATCAGACCCTGAAGTGGATGATTGGGATCAGAAACAATTTTTATAAAATGAATCAAGACTACAACGAGCAGAAAAATAATCTGGTTCAAAGCTCTGTCAAGGATATTGAAATTGGCTTCCGATGCAGAAAGGAAGACAGAATGAAAATATTAAAAATGAGGCATAAGAAAAGAATAAAAACAATTTATTACCATTTTTCTGTAGAGTAAATCTGGCTGCACTTACGCAACAAACCAGTTTTTGAGAAATTGAGGACGCAACATTGCGCAAGTGCAGCTTAAAAGTCAACTTAGGGTCAAAAGTGACAGCAAGCAATTTTAGTGAAGAGCAATTAGAAACCTCAACACTGTTGACAATGATGTCAGGGTGATGCGGTTGGAAGTTCCTTGATCGATCAATGACAGGGCTCTTGGGATTTAGTTGTCTTAAGTTTCATACCGAAAACATCACACCAAGATAAATTCTCTTGTTATCCACAGTAAACAATTCAGTGACTCTTTTCCTGTCCAAATGGCAAGAAATTTCAGCATTCAAAGTTTTATCGTTTGCGTAAGCAAGTATATTCGATTCCATTTGAATAGCAGAATGTATGAGGTAAAATATGTAAGAGGTATAAGTAATAAAGAGAAGCGGGACCATGACACTACTCTGGGGAACACCAAGTTTAACAAAGCTATAGCAGCTAAGACTACTATCAACCTTCACACGCTGCTTCCTGTTCGTTAGAAACCTGACCAGTATTCCGAGAAATTGACCACTATACCAATGGATCTAATTTTAAATAGAAGAGCTTTTTGATTAACTCAATTAATGGCTCACCTAAATTTAAGAGATAAAAGACGAGATTTATGACAAGCATCAAGAGCAGTTTGAAGGTCATTGGTGATAAAAAGAAGAGCATCAGACGTACGAAGACCCTTTTGAAAACATAACTGTTTTACCTGCGGCAATTTATTATTATTCAGACAATGAATCATGGAAATGGGTCTATATTACTCAGGATGAATTGATGGTAAAGAGCCTTTAGGTTTCGGAGAGACATTTGCACGACTTCGACGAATAAGTAATCTAAAATTAAAAGCCAATTTTGTGGCCAATGATGGAGCAATTCTTTTAAAAAATGGGCAAAGAACCAAAAGATCACGTCCGCCAAATGAATCAAGGTCATTCAAATAGAAAAGAAGTTCTGATGATCAAAAGCCAAGGATTTAGTTTAATAGAAGGAAATCAACATGAAGGTAAGTCCACTACCTCGCTACTGTTTTGATAAAATATTGAGGCAAGTAGATCAGCTTTTTTCTTAGAGTTATAGCATATGGAGCCATCAGCACACAACCAGGGAGGAAAGCTAGGGTCAACCGCAAACAGATTTTGTTTTTAGAGCAGAAAACCAAGAGAGCCTGTAAGGGTGCGAAGATGTATCAAATAAAAATTCCTTTCAAATCGATAATATAAATAGCCCATTAAATTACCAACTCAGAACGGGCTAAGCCGTGGCGTAATTGCTAAGAGCATTGGCATTTAAATCTATCGGTACCGAGTTCGAAACTCAATAGCCCACAACTTTTACGAAGAAATCTCTAGAAGAAAACGGAAATCAAGGAAAACGCTTTAAGAACAGCTCAAGAAGACTCAAGATAAATGGATCGCCTCAAGAAAGAAAACGACTTCAAGGTCTAAATCATCAAGAAGCAAGAAGGAATCATCAACCCGCAAGATAAGTGCAATAAATTGAAGATACATCAAGAAAGAAATCGAAGATCAAGCATTAACCCAGCCAAGAAGTATAAAGTCAAGATAAAATGGAAGGCAATGTTTGAAGGGCCAACTTAAAGATAAAGGAAATTCAGAAAGTAAATAGATTCGATAAAGATAAATTATAGATAAATACATAACAGAAAATAAGGAATGCCCCCCCCCCCATAAGCCTCTGAGAGGTAACAATCAAAATATTTCAGAAATGATAATTATAGATTCTTTGAGCCTCACTATAAGTATGTTGTGGGTGTGTCCTGAGTTGTACTTAATAATTGCAAAATTCTTGAGAGAGCAAAAGAGACCAACGGCGAAATGCAGACTGCTTTTTTCGCTGGGCCATTGAACCAGACCTTGAACCAAGTCATTGAATCAGGCCTTGTCGTTATGAGGACTCCGAATAGTTTTACGTGTAATCCTTCTCTCTCTTATGGAAAGAAGAATTTCATTAAGGGAATTTACGGGAAATTCAGATTTATATACAATACGCATCGCTTCAACAGATATTTTTAAAATCAGTATCAATGCCAGGCCAGGTGGTACGGGATTTCAAATTGAGCACACGCGTAATGGACTCATCCAGTGATAAAAATTTGGTTTGAATCTTAAAATGGAGTCCAGAGTAATCGCTGTTACCAAGGGGTGGAACAATCCGTTGATTAACAACTGTGTTGCAATTGTGCAATTTGTGCAATTTGTTTGATTAACAACTGTGCACTGCCGAATAAACAGTGAACAACAGTCATAATGTTGGCATTTTGTTTATCGACGCGAATGGTCATGCTGCACTAATCACTTATACAATATTTAATGGTTTCCCTTCCACCATGTCAGCTAACCTTTCTCTAGTACAATTTTACTCTGTATGTTATCCAACGCCGTTGAATCTTCATTGATGCATCAAAAAATTGTTGCTGAAAAAATACAGCATTAAACTTCCATAAATTTAACCCTAATACTACTATATATATCATCATTTCCGTCATTTCCTTCCCAATATTGAGAGAAACATTTTCTCACTTTCTGAATTATGGTCGATTTTGTGCAATTTGTTTCTAATTTATAAATAAATATAAGCTCATCTACATCTTGAAAGTAGTCTTATTATCAGAAGTCTGTTTTTAAGTGAAATCCAAACAGTATTTTTTTTATCTAGCTAGCGTCTTGGATTCTTGCCACAAGGTCTGGCAAGCTCAATAAAAGGTTTCTTATAACTTTAACTATAGCCTGAAGTTTGTTTTGTCCACGTATCCAGATCTCTGATTTTTATCACGCAAACCATACCCATCATGAAGCGTTCCTGGGCTAATTGTATTGTTCAAAGTGTTAATGTATAATTTTAGGCAGGATCCCAAGTTTCTCTTCCATAGGATCTAGTTGTCATTATGCATCAGTTGTATATTTTATATTTTAGGCACATGTACATTTTGCTTCTATAGAGGATGCTATCCATTTCTAATGCTTTGAATCTAGATTAATTCTGCGCTCGGTTTTTTGATCCAGCACAGAAATGAGAAAAGTGAAACTTGGTTCGTCCTAGCATAATCTTTAGGTAATTAAAATGTCTAAATACTTGTGACACCTTCAGGCAGCAACCCTCTCGAGCCAGGGTTGTACTATGATAACCAGCAGATACACATAGCCGTCAGAATTAGCCTATGACCGAGCTCGAATCTGAAGGGCAGCATATCGCCCCACATTTTAATTTGCGTGTTGTCAACATAGATGTCTATCATGTCAATCTCCGGTTAGGGTGTCATGAATATTGATTTCTACGACTCGTTTTTAGGCCCACACTTTTGCTTGTATGGTTAAGGTCTTTAAGAATTGTTTGAATCCGACTAGGTTCACAACTATGAGTACAATATCATTTCCGTATTTTCTGTGATTGAGGTAAATCCCAAATTGGAGGGGGTCTGGGGGGCGCAGCCCCCCAGTATATTCTCATTTACAAAAAATATTATGCCGATATTGCTCACATCTTACGCTACCGTTTGACGTCATAAAAGATATGCTGTAGCCCAAAATTGTAGCCGACTAACAGCGCCATCTACCGTGCGCCCCAAATCTCAAGTGTTACCTTCGTTTTTTTTGCCCGTTTCGCCTCCCAAATATTTCTTTTAAACAGGATCGGAATAATTTATTGCGAAATAATTCTATCCTTGTCTTACGCTTTTTTGTAATTGAAAGATATATGAATCCTTCTGTAATCTAATGTTAGATGTGCAATTTTGGTAAAGTTGTTTTAAATAGAATATAAAGCTTTTGAATAGACGGAAAATACCAAGTTTAGAGTTATATTATACTATGATGTTGTCTCATCATAGTATGATGTTTGATTAAGAATATGTGTGTGGTTATTTCTTGAGAAGACTTTTTTGAAGCTTATGTGTTCTCTCGGTTCTTGATCATCATACTTTTTTGCAGTCTGTTAGTAATGGCTCTTGTGAAAATTTTATGGACACGAGACAAGGCTAATTGGCTTGTAGATTGAAAAGTCTGTTTGATCACCTGGATTGTATAAAAGTATTATTATGAGTTTGTGCCTGTCCTCCAGGAGCTTACCATTTTTCGGACTTTTATTGAAAATACAAGCTAGTTTGTGCAAAAGGGCTTATCCAGAATCTTTTAGCTATTCCGAAGTGATATTGTCCTGACCAAGTGCTTTATGGCTCTTTATTTGCTATATTACAATTTAAATTTCTGTTTTAGAACTTCCAGGATATTAATGGATGCTGTTGGTTCGTAGTGGTTATGGTTGGTGTTTTTGCTTTAGTAGAACTTTTCGTAGTTCTCATTAGTTCTTTTAACTTTTCTACCTCTTATATAGCTACGATGTGAAACTCACGCAATACTTTGAACAACCAAGACTTAAACTGATGTGATGAACTGTTCATCAACTCCACTAGATGTTTTTTTATCTGTTACAGATTTTATACAAAAGAAAAGTCCGAAATTGGAGTAGATCTAAAGGTAACCGTGGTTGGCCGTGAGATTCCTGATCAACGTGAAGAACTTCCTGCAGTCCACCTTTTAAGTTCCCCGTATAATTTTCTAGAGCTCAATGAGAAGGCCACGTATATGGTGTGTCTCTTGAAATAACAGCCGAAATTATCGTAGCTGCTGGTGGTCTCCTTCATGTTTAAGGGATACGATTAGTTTAGTAACCATAGATTGAATTTGTCCTAGCATACCAATGTCTTAAAACAGTGAGAAAGACAGCGACATACAAAGACAGAGGCAGACAAGGAATCAGAGATAGATAAAGGGAGAGAGACCAAGATGGACAAAGAGGCAGAGAAAGAGAGAGAGACGAAGATAGACAAAAAGAGACAGAAAAAGTCAGATAAAGACAGAGACAAATATATGTATACAGAAGACACCTACAGAAAGCACACGGTCTCACAGACCTAGACATTCAGAAAGAAAGACAGAAACAGACATACATAGAAAATCATACGGAAATAGACAGACATATAGACGAACACATAGAAATACAAGTATAGTCGGTAGAAAGATAGATGGATAGACAGACAGATAGAAAAATAAAAATATAGAGATACACATTGCCATATATCCAGACACAGACAAACAAATAAACAGAAATACAGACAGAAATAGGCAAATTCTTAGACAGAGAAAGAGATAAATACAAAGAGAAACAGAAAGAAATAGGCAAAGAGAGATAGATGCAAAGAGACGCAGATACAGACAGCAAAAGAAGTTCTAACATAGTGAGAGAGTCAGAGACGGCTAAAAACAAATAGAGACGGATACAAATAGAGACGGATACAAATAGATAGAGACGGAGAGACAGACATATACAAACAAGCAGGCATAGAAATTGATAGATAGACAAAGACAGCCATGCACATGAAGGCAGAAACTTAAGACAGACATACATACAGTGAGAAACTAACGATAAACAGACATACAGAGTGATTGAATGATACAGTCCTACAAAGAAGAGTGACAGACAAACACAGTCAGACAGAGACTGAGAGACAGAAAGATATAAAGAGGTACAAATAAAGTCACTGAAAAGAAAACATGTTAATAGTGGGTTGCGCAGGCACTCAAATTAATGGAAATGTTTCGTTTTCAGTACTAATTTGAAAGGAAGGGTCTATAGAACAATTTTGGTTTGAGTGTCAAGCAGTTACGTTTCTCAACTTTTGTACCATTGAACCTAGAATGGTGATATTGGTCTGTATGCCTAGGTTTGCATGTATGAGTAATTGCATAAAAATCAAATAAACATGATTGGAGCATATGATCACTTATATTAAGCCTTAGATCCGAGTAAATGCTTACACAATTGCTTGATAAAACTCCTTAAACAAGACATTAAATACATGTTAGTATTGGAAATTGTTCTAGTCCAGCTAGTTCTCGCGTGTGGAATTCATATTTTTCTCCACGCATTTGCACCGATAGCATGTAATTGGGCAAGGGCACTTCACATCTAGGTCAAATACATCCTTGGCGAGGGGCAGCGTGGTCCAATTGAGAAGCAGCTTGCCGTCCTCTTCCTTCCAACCAATAGTTAGTCGGGTTGTTGACAGGCATTAAGTAGATGTGGACTATCCTTGCTTGGAAGACACTCCTTCTGAGATGTTGATCCAAAGCATCACCAGTTGGATAAATTCTCTCCTCGTCCCTAGTCTTCCCAAAAAACAACCCCATTCGGACGAGGTCATCATTGTCCCCATTTGATTCATTTGAGTACAGTCTACAGACAAAGGTTAATGCCATTTCTTTCAACCTTGGCGATGTTTTGAATGGAGTGTCGAAAATAGGTGCAAATTGCTCCATAAGGGATAGCACTTTGTGCATCAACGAGCAGCATGATCGATTACCCTTGAACTTCAAGGAAGAAGTACTATCTGATCCAGTAAATGCGTGGAAAAGGGCCATTTCTTTGCACGTTACCGTGCCAAGGTTCTTGGCGATAGTGTTCAGAGAGATCATTTTGGTGGTCTTTCGCACTTTGAAGGAGATCTAGAGTTCTGCGACTGAATTCAGAGCCCTGATGGGATGGAAATTACTCAGAAGGATTACAACAACACCCGTGTCTCTAATATACATCATCCCAAGTGATGAAGATTGGAGAGCGTGGAGAAGATATATTAAGACACGCGTGTCAGCTTACTCGTGGTTACATTGATTCATTGGTGTACTGTTTCCAACATGTTTGACTTGATCACCTGCAGTGATGTAGACATTTTTGTCTTTTGGGAAATTTTCTTTTTTTTTGACAATAATGAGAAAAGTTCATTCTTATTATCAACATTCGCCAGAAAATTCTGGCAATTTCCTGGGATTTTGGCAGTACCAGATATGCGTTTTCGGATGCCTGTTCCTCATTTTTTCCTTGTGATTTCTTCAATCATCACTGCAAGATACTGGTCCTAGACGATATATACTCTTGTCGATCGCTCCAAGTGTAAGCGAACTATTGGGTAGAATACCTTGTTGTCGAGATATAAATCGAAGGTCTTACCCTGGACAATTGCACCTGGAAGTGAGTGTATAAGTACTCCATCGTCATTATTACTAAGTCGTAAACATCTGGCGCAACTAGCTCCTCATCGACAGAAATGGCGCTACTTGTACTCGTTTCCATCATATATACAAACAAATCTGACTTGGTACAAGAGTTCAGAGACCCTCCGGATGACAATGCAGGTGGGTATGGGGAAGGTTTGTTCTGAAGAAACTCCGCCAAATCCGCTCCGCTCTGGTTAGTACAAGAATAGCTTGACAAAAAAGCTCTGCATGAGGTTTGAAGTGCTGCATTTTCACCTTAATTGCTGACTTATTTTGTGTTTTCTTCTAATAGAACAACAGTAAGTTGTTTCAATTGATCTGTGTTGTCAGAGGCGTGTCATTTTAGCCATGCACACTATGTCTGAAGTTATTATACTGCTCTTGTTCCATAGACTCGACTTTTTGGACAGATACGGCAGTAGCCGCAGACTCACAATCCTTGTTGTCTAATGCCACCAGGTCTCCGCCGTGCTCACAAAAACGATTACCATTGCTTAGCACCACCTCCATCATATATTTGGCATGGCGTAGAAAAATCGGTGCTGTTATGTATATCCTTCCTCATGATGAGGAAGATCTTCATGATTATCGTTATCATTTGCACCAGTAAACACATCAATGACATGGCGTATTTCTGTGAAATCATGATCCACCGTTCCAGCCTGTCACGGTTCTCTGTGAGACCAATAATGCCACTAACTCTTTTTACCCTTTTGTTGGCGGTCTCGTGTGCTTGATCGATGGGTAAGGATGAGAAACGGCGATTTCTTCGAGTTATTGTCCAGTGTCCCTTCTTAAACACCACGTAAATTCTATCTGGTAGACCTTCCAGGTCTTGGATAAGGATTGGAATACACCTGGTCTAATTCTGGTGATCTAGAGCAAAAAACAGAGACACAAGCTTCTGCAAGGTAGTAATCATGAATTCTAATTCCGCTCCCCATGGGCCCAGATGATCATGAATATGATATGTTGGTACTTGTGTACGAGTAGCCAGAATTTGAACGTTGGTCTCTGTTGGGAAGCTACCAAAACCCAATCCTAAAGAGCCATCTCGGTTCTATTGTCTTCGTATGCTCTCTTCAGAAAGCTGTCAAGTACCATAACAGTAACCTGATGAGAAAATCTTGTTCTCATTACATTGGATTGATTCAGAAAAGCTAGGGCTGCTGCTTCTGTCTTTACTAGCACAGCTTTTTTCAGGGTTTCAGGTCATCCAGACCTACTCATATCTCCCAAGGTGCTAAACAGAGCCATCTCCATGTGAAGCCTACCTAGCATAATCACAAACGTGTCTTCACTGTAAATGTCAAGGAAGGTCCACTGCATCTTGTTGGCGACGCCATAGAGTGGTTGGTCCACTACCAACACAGGTAATTGTTGCGGGTTGAGGTGCTCAGTTGTCTTTTTCACTATTTCTATTCCATGTTGAATCATTTCTGGAGTGGCCTCTTTTTTAAGGAAAAGTTGCAGGAGGGGTTTCAGCGACTCTTTCCAGTTGTTCAACAGTATCTGATCGAGTAGCATGGGAGAAAGATGACATCGCTGAAGTGTATTTTTCTGTATAAAAATTCACATATAGGATATCATTTACTGCAGCCATCCATGCCTGTTCGTGCTGTGTTTTATCATTGAATGAACTTGTTGCCACTGGTTTCACATCTTTTACTTGAGGTTGGGTCACAAGATTTCGGCCCACAGGTGGTACAAGCGTATATGAACGAGGCAGGATGGGCTCACTGCTGCGTGTTCCTGTTTTCTGAGTTGATTCGTAGACATTCTTGGTCTGTGATGAAGGAAACTGAAATATTCAAATACCAGTTCTATGGAAAAATGAGCTTACAGTGCGTGATGTGAGATTTTGATCCATGTTATCCAGGGTTACAATTGTGAAAATTCTCTAATGCAAATTGGTAAGACAGACTATATCAGCATTCTTTGCATGATTTGCAATAGACTGTGCAAATCTAGATTCAATCCTGACGACTTTTTATATGACACGCTAAGAGCATACTTGTGTAGTAGGTCTACCAGTTTCTTACTTCTCCTTTTGGCATGCTATTTGGAGGCTCACAATTCAAGTTCGCAAAAAGAGAAGTCATATTTAGCATTGCCAACTGACTCTGAGAGGATCTTTCTGAAATTCTCTTGTTCTAGCGATGATTTGGGTGCTGCGAAGTGTTGACGGAAGAAACACTATACGTTTTGGAACAGATAATCCTTCGCAACCATGGCAAATGAGCTATCACACTTGAATGCAGTGTCGTGATCCAAAACAGCTTAACGGAAAACCGATGCTGTGATTAGTAATTTCCGTGCTACATCATCTAGTGTTTGAATTGCATCTGATTTGATCTTTCTATCCTTCTTCGAACAAATAATGAAACCTCGGTCTCGGATACCTTTCTCCTTTGTCAAATTGTGAAAGTGTTGCAGGACTCTTTCCCTTAGGCGTGTCTGGTTCCCGGTCGTCTGGTTTCCATGTTGTTCTAATCTCTCGGTCATAATATCTGTAAGAGCTTGCAATTCAAAAATTATACGACCTGCATTGTCTTCTTCCTTTATAAATTGGAGCAGTTCATTTTCTGTTGTGGTCTCGAGATTTTCGCTAGCTGTGTCTTGTTTACAAATCACATGATAACGGCGATTGAACAATGTGTAGCAATTTCCATGGTACTTGGCTTTACTGGCCACCACATCGCCTTCGGCAAGGAGTGCCACGAATGCTCTTCTTCTAGCGCGACTTATTTCTCAAGTATCTGTTGTTGAGTGTAAGCTTTGGGAAAGAATGGTCTGCTGCATTTGTTTCATCACTACTGAAGATACACAGATTACGATTAGCAGCTGCATGACTCCTCCGGGACATTTTTATTGCAGGAAGCAATCCTTCATTATGTCGTTTTTTGGCATGGTCAAATGTTGATGCCCTGTAAAGCTGATGACAAGATTTAGGCCAAGATGCACGATACTTCTGCGTGGATTATTCATCTGGAACCTCTACGTCTGAGTGAGGAGCAGCACCAATTGCTCAGAACTAACTTACAAAGCTGATGATTTCTGTGTAGGCTCCCTCTCTACGACCGGTAACTGGATTCGCAAGAGGACAATTAAGCAATTTCTCAGTTTCTTTTGGCACCAAATACACAACTGCCATATCCTTGCCTCAGCCATCTCAGAAAAAAATCTGGAAAGAAACAAAGTAAAAACCAATATTAAATAATTGCTATTTGTACAAATGACGTTGCAAATAAAATTTGGTATTATCTGAAATATTATAAGAAAGGTATTATTTGGAAATACATGTAGGTATGCAAATTGAGACGTTTTTCGACCTGTAAAAAGAGACCAATAAAATGGTAAATGAAGAACACAATTAGTGATCAGTTAGTAAGTTATAAATCAGACATAATAACATAGATATTGAGACTAAAATTGGCAGCCATTTTTTTTTTATCTGACTGCTTGACACTTGAACCAGAATTGTTCGATAGACCCTTACCTTTAAATTGGTACTGAAAACAATACTTTTGCATCAATTTGTAATAAAAAATTCCCATGCACGTCCCCCCGCTATAAGGGTGATGTTGAATGTCTACAATAATAGCACTACCTACTCCCGAGAGAACAATTCACCAAGGCGGAGCTGGTGCAATTGTCAGAGAGCGCTAAATTAAAAATGTCTCTGGGAAAGAAAACTTTCTTGAGAGGTTTTTCTATCCTTAGTTGACGATCGATTTCCTTGACTTCACCGATTAATCCTTCAAAATTTCGGCTAAAGAAAAGCCGATTATACTCTGCAACAATGATTTTGCTAGAGAAATGAGAAAGTTGTTTTCTCTTGTAGTTCTTTACGTAGATTACAAAGATGACCTTTATTTTTCATGAAATGACTTCAGTTTTGTTGTAGCCTGCACATTTATTTTTTTTATTAATATTAGATTATTAGGTATATAGAGGTATGAAACCTTTGTTATTATTTTTACTTTATTTGACAAAAAGTACAAAGATAAGTGGAAAGAAAAAGCTTATTCATCAAAAGAAATTAATAAGGTCTTTTAATACATTTCAGAGTATGGTATTATAAAAATATATTTAAAAAAATAACAAAGATTTAAAACTTTTTAGAAATGCTGAAATCTATAAAATAATGATATATTTTTAGAATATTTAGGTTTCCTTTTATGTACAACATCTTGACTGTCTCTGTGAAGGGTCCAGCTGAAGTCAGCAAGCATTGCAGGACTCAATTTTCCTTTATAACGATTTTCTATAGTAGCAATATTTTAGTGGAATCTTTCACCATGCTCATCGCTGACGTGTGCTGGATTCTCTGGAAAGAAAGACAGATGGGAATATAAAAAATGCACCTTTAGTCACATACTACAGCCCAACTCATTATAAGACATAATCAAATTCTTAAGAAAAATGTGGTAATTTTCTTATTTGTGTTTTTTAAGGAGACCACTACATACACCTTTGAAACTATGCCATGCCTCAAATTCTGGCATGCTCAATTTTGACTTAAACTCACTCTCTACCATAAGTTATCGAATCTGAGGCCAAACAAATATTCCTTCCATAATTTTAGCATCACTAATCTTAGGAAATTTTGTTTTTAAATATAAGAATGATGGCTGGTTATGCATTAAGGCTTTCGCAAATTGTTTCATTAAACTTAATTCTATGTGAAGTGGTGACAAAATTATGTTTTCCTTAGGAACCAATGGTTCACGTATGATATTATGACAACCTACTTGTGTCTCTTCTCTTAAAGGCCATTCCGAGCGTATGTAATGATCTCGCTGAGCTCTACTGTCCTACTGGCACAAAGTCACATGAATTTTGTGTATCCTGACTGCAAGAAATTTAAAATGGCTACTACATTAAGGTCAGCACAAATCAACGATATATGTTCATTGTATTTAATGCTTTTAAAAATGGAATCTAAATTCTCATAAGTTTCTTTAAAAACAACAGAGTGAGCTATTGGTATCGATGGTAGTTTATTTCCATTATGCAGAAGCACAGCTTTATTACTATATAAAGAAGCGTCAATGAAAAGTCTCCATTGACTGGGTTTATAATCTATATTTAATTCTTCAAAGAGACGTGGAATATTATTACAGTAGCATAAATTGTTGTCAAATGAAAAGTTGTCTTGTAAATTGTTTGATCGAAAGCGAAACTTAGTAATTCGAACATCTTCTGCCACTAAATTTCTTTCTTTCAGTTTCTAGGCCAGTAATTCACTCTGTTGCTTTGTTAAGTTTAGATCTCTTATAAGATCATCTAGATCAAGTTGTGAGAAAGGTTTTTGAGTAGTATCAACAGATTCAAGAACCTAAATTTCAGTTTCTTTTTCACATGATTCCATATCTGATTCTTTAAAGTTAGACAAAACAATTTCTTTAGGTGGTTCAGGTACTGGAATGTCTTTTGAGTGAGGTATAGGCCGAATAGCAGATCTAAGGTTGGGATATACCACAGCTGAAGCGTACTCCGTTGTTTTACCTAATACTATGGAAATTATATGCATAGAATTTAAAGTTATGTACATATGTGTGATAACAATCAAGTGGTTCTAAACTTAATTAATTTTATATTTTTAAAAAATAATATTACAGTATACTACTTCATAATATAGGTACAGTGGACAATAAAAAATTACTTACTTTGTATGTCTACCAAACAGAAATAGCAGTCAGTGGCATGATCCTGGGGCTCTCGCCATACCATTGGAATATCAAATTGAAGGCTTTTAATTTTTCCTTTTGACCATTTTGATAAAGAATCAAAGCATGTCGTGTAACAGATATGTGGTACCCATGGTTTATCTTGGTCGCCAATTTTTCATCCAAAATACAAATTATATAGTTTTTTCACTAGAAGAAAATTTTCTTTGGTTTATTTTAAATGTTACTCAACCACATATGTAGTTGAATTTATTTACACTGTCCTCTTGGCATCTTAATTAAAATTGTTGCTTCTATTTGAAATTTATTTAGTTAAATAACCTGAAAATAAAAGATAAAAGAATGAAATTCATTAAAAATCTTCAAAATTGGACAAAAATAGTAATTGGCAACTTACAAAAACTGGAGTCATTTCGATAAAAATGACTTTCATTTTTGAAATCTATACATAAAGCTACATTAAGAAATGTTATTCTAATCTTTGTATTCAACAAAAACTTATATTTTGTTAGACAATGTTATCAGTAAGTGAGTTGCGTGACCCATGTTGCAGTTGGTTTCATGCTATCAGAGTAAGGTTGCAGTTTGTTAACCCAGGAAAGAAGTGTGATTCTCATGGTGGATTTGACGTTTTGCTAATAGTTCGAAATTAAGTTGCTGGTTCTCGTAGTTTGGTTGAGTTTGGTTATGCGAAGTTTGATGTGCAAATATTTGGAAAAACCCTAGCCGCTACGCTCCAATACGAATTAACTGTCTGTTTTGTGACCTGTATGTTTGTTACTACTTCTTCTGGCAATAGATCAGCGCTGGTTGGGAATCAAAAGAAAATGAAGACACTTCTCATTGTACTTTCAGTCGAGTCGCTGTTAAAGCCATCTCTTTATCTTTTTAACAGTGTGCTTTGATGCTACTTGAAGTTCCTTAAGTAGTCATTTGAAACGTCTCAGGAAGCATAATTCACTTTTCGATCGCTGATCATTAGCAGTGAGTTTTGTTTACAGTCCAAGGAACGGAATGGCTTAAAGCAGTGGCCGCTTTTCTTCTCTTTTACTTTGTTACGAGTGTTCGCGAGTAGACCAGTCACCAATAACCTAATCTTTTGATTAGGTAGCACAGGGTTTCATTCTTAAAAAAAAAATTAAGTATGGAAACCAAAATCAATGATCGGGTTTGACTGAAGGATTGATATGTGATAAAAAATTCCATTGAGTCCTAGGTTCGAAAGAAAGCTCGTCTATGTGCACTTTACTAGATAATTTTTTGGTAATTTTTCCCTAAAATTCATCCTTGCTTTAACTCTAATTAGTAATTTTGCAATGATGATATAAGGCTTTTTATTTTAAAAATTTTCTTATAGCAACTTCTTATAAGCTTGCACAACTATAAGTATAGAAAAACTAAACAAAATAGTACTGGTGAAATAATTATTTGTTAAAAGGCATGAAGGCAGGATTTCACTCAGGGGTAAGAAATTTGTGTCACTTGGGAGAATTTTGAGTTATTATTATTTCTAAATTAAATCAGACTCTTAATTAAAATTCTTGAAACAACGTTTAACATAATGAATTATTTTTTAAATTCCAGTTTGTAATTTGCATTTAATTGAAATTACTATTCATCTATTTGGAGTTTTAGAATCCTTAATGATGAAGCTGGTTCAAGAAACGCTTGATGAGTATTAAAATTGGTCATTACGTGCATCTTGATTGAACTTTTTATACTAAAATTTGCTTTGGAAGAAGGTAATCCATTCTCTAAATTTAATCAATTATATATACTTACTATTTGATCTACTTTGATAATTAAACATTTGTGATGCAAATAATTTTGAGCAAGAGCGCACCTCTCTCCTTTACGCGATAAAGGAGGCTAAGGGTAGCCAAGTTATGTTTTATAAGAGGCCGAGTCTTGCCTCGAATCTGAAATAAATAAGCGCATTGCAACACGAAAGAAACGCCACGACTGTTTAAAGAGAGTATAAATAGCTTAATTATGCTAAATGCTGGTTTCGGATAAATGTAATATTTTCACAATGGACCATGCTCATTCTACAGGCATTCTGTCGCATTTTGATTTTATGCCATCACGTCTTAGTAGTACCTGCAAAAACAATTTCTGTTAAAATAACACGACAACAATAGTTATTAAATTAGGTATTCGGATGTGGTCTGCCAATTTAAAAAGTATTTTGTGGCTATTGGTTTCAGCAACTATCGTGGCGTGGATGTGGAGATGAGGAGCGTCTCCAGACGTGCCCAATACACCTTCACGAAATATATATATATATATATATATATATATATATATATATATATATATATATATATATATATATATATATATATATATATATATATATATATATATATATATATATATATATATATATATATATATATATATATACACATATATATGAAAAAATCTCACAAAGTGCACGTGAGTCAAAGTTATGCAGATACATCCACAAAGGAAAAGTGAAAAACGATTCCGAGCGCTTTCGTTTGTATTCTTAAAGACCTTTTCAAGGACTGACCTGGAAGCTGGACATACATTGCTTTAAATAGTGGAAGAAGGGATTAGATAACCTAACTTTGAACATTAATTAGCGGGAACAAAATCCTGAAACAAATTTATTTGAGATTTTATGTATGTAGTGATAATGGGGTCTAGCATGAACAAACTAGCGCTAAGTTTGAAATTTGGAAACGCATGAATGGAGGTACATTCTAATATATTTCTCGAACTATAATTATTGCATTTTATGACTGGCTTGTCACAGTTACAGTTAATGTAATAGTTAAGATTGAAAATATGTAGAAAAAGCTCAGATTGTTCACTGTGATTACGTACATTGGCTTGATGTTGCTTAATCAGGACATCTAGTTCTTTCCCGGTTTGTCCATAAAAACATATTTGGCAGTTGTTGCAGCCTATCGAATAAACAATGCCAGTTCGGATGGGGGGTGAATTTTTGAGAAGGATGCTTTAAATTGTAGTGTCATACTTAAAAATAATATTTCTGTTCCTAGGCCTAAGTAAACGAGGTAATTTAATGAAAGTATGGTTATAGGGTAAAACTAATAAGTTTTTCCTTGAAATTTAGTGATATTAACATTAGTTTGATAATAGGAACGCTTGGTGGACTTATAACAATTGTCGAAAAAGTACAGAGGGTAGCACTAATTTATCCCTATTTTATATATTCTATCGACTTCTTTGTCGAGTTATTCTGGCGAGACAATTCTAAGGGCACGCAAAAACATAGAGGAGAAAACACTTTGTTTGATGCTATTATGGTGGGTAGAATAAAAATGTAGTCGTATATAAGAGTCTATCTCTTAACTTTTACCGACTGTAGCTCAATTATTATGTTGTTAGAAATGGGACCAATAAAAGGTAATTTAAAATAGAGAGGCAATTTCTAATGGTTGATTTAATTAATAAGATATTATATAATTTGTCTAAAAAATATTTGGTAAGTTTTTAAATAACTTAGGAAGAAAGAAATTAAATTTACCAAACTTTATATAGCAAGTTAGTTTCTGTTGAAGCAAAGACCAGTTTAAGCCTATTCTGAAGAATCGAAAAAGTCTACAAGATATGGAAAAATATTTAAATTCTAAGAAATTAAAACTGAAGAAATTAGTGCAAACTAATGTAGTTTTCGGTACACAGACGTGGGTAAAAGACTATTAATAAGGGTGATGTGTAGTCTAAATTTAGAATTTAACATTTTCCTCATAGTCAACAGTAAGATATATTTTCAGATGTTGGCGATACAAGATATTAATAAATGTAGAGGAATCGTCCCTTGACCCCCCTCTCCCCCGTTGACTCGTGATGCAGTCCCAAGGCGGTTACTGCAAAGACATCCGGCCCAGGCATCGGCGAGTCAAAAGCGTAACCGCAGCGTGGCACAACTTGGTGCCATGAAAGACCCTAAAGGTCAAAATGTAAGATCTCCCCCAGGAGAGTGAGATCCAGTTTAACGTCAAATAAGAAATTGGAGACGTGTTTCTCCCAAGCTCGAAGGCTAACGAGGAGCCGATGTTTGAAATCGTGGGAAAAATCATTTGAAAAGAGAACTCTCCTGGGGCCGTCCTCAAGCCCCTCCTCCCCCTTACCACTCCCCCAGTGGGGTGACGAGGTATAAATGAGGAACTCTGAGGAAAATCGAGGTAGTATACGTTAGTCTCTAGGTGACGAAGTCTTCAGATCAAACCGAACTACCGAGACTGGAGAGGTAGTGTACTTGGCTCGCCAGACCAAGAAGTACCCTGCAAGAGAGGCAGGGCTACCTACCTTAAGGGGCTAAGAAGAAGCTCATCCTCGAGCTAGTCCCGGTTTATCAAACTAAACGATAAGTTGATTTTGTTAAGTTCAACTTACTCTCGCCAGAGAGACTCCTCATATCCTGGAGCACCTTAGACACTCTTAGCACTCTTAGAATAGAACAAAAAGGAGGGGGGCATTCTACGACAATACAGATGAATATGCTGTCTTCTACAGCAAGTTTAAATAAGTTAAGATATTGGTTTCTTCTACTTGGACAAATAAAGTAAAGAATATAGTAGTAGAGGATTTTAGTAGGAGAAATAGTGGGGGGAAATGGGGAATAATGATAGGAAAGCAAAAAATTAATGTAGAAGAAAGACAGGTCCCTAGTGATAGGGCATCTTTGGCTTTCTCTGAGTTTTGGTATACATATATATATATTTTGTATTTTTTTTGGCATATCACCTAATTTCGGCAGTGTATTTTTATTAGAGCATGTTTTATTAAAAGAAACCGCTAGTTCCTAATTAATAATTCTTTTCTCAATCTTCTCGATTTGTATTATATTCGCCTTTTCTTCATAGTTTAACCTCTGGATAAGCGTACCGAAGTTCATCGGAGACTGATGTTTGTTATTTTGCCAAAGATAGAAGTAAATTAATGTAATTTAGTACTTTCTTTAATTTAACTGACTTGTTTTGATACATCCAGTACCATTTTCAAGGTTAAAATGAGGAATTATTACAAAGTATTCACTTTATATATGTTACAAAATGTATTTACAAAATTACGAACAAAGCTATACACGTATAGGTAAGTTGGATCGAGGTGATAAAAGGTAGGAGAAATTGGTAGCTAAAAAAAGGGACGGGATTAATCTGCTTGCCAGAGTGGATTAGTGGCTAGGGACAGGTCTGAGTACGCCTGTCCCTCTATTTGCTTTTCTTGCACTGGGCAGAAGTTCAGTGGAGTTAGACTGTATATTTAAATTCGGTTGCTTTTCTTGGATATAAAGGGTGTTCCATTGAGACGGATCGAAGTTAGCAGTAAATTAAACAGTGTTATTGGTGAAAAATTATTGATTTCACTATTGGATCATGTTATTTGAGTAATGGCAATTATGTGTAAAAAATAATATCGCCTAAATGTCCGCCAAGGCTTCGGCGGCACAGATCCAGTCGAAGGTCAAGATTTTTGATAACGTCTTTGCATAGTTGCTCCTCAATCTCATCAATATGCTTTATTATCTCATCCTTCAGCTATTGAATTGTTGTTGGCTTGTTGGCATAAACCTTACTTTTGAGATGATCCATAAGTAAGAAATCTAAAGGCGTCAAGTCACACGATCGTGGTTACCAATTGACTTCGCTGTTTCGAGAGATAATGCAACTTGGAAACTCCTCATTAAATAAAGCCATTGTTGCATTGGCTGTGTGACATGTGGCGCCGTCCTGCTGAAACCACAAATCTTTGACATCCATAGAGCTCATTTCAGGCCATAAAAAGTTGGTTATCATGGCACGGTATTGCTTGCCTGTCACCGTAACAGAATTCCCGGCATAATTTTCGAAAAAATACAGCCCAATGATTCTGCTAGTAAAAAATGCATACCAAACAGTGACCTTTTGTGGATGCAGTGATTTTTCAACCATCTTCCTGAGATTTCCATCAGCCAAAATGCGACAATTCTACTTATTAACAAATCCACCAAGATGAAAATGGACTTCATCACTGAAGATGATTTTTTTGCAAAAAATCATTATTGGCTTGTCTTTCCTCGTGCACCCAATTTATGAATGTACGGCACTTCAAATGGCCAGCAGTCTTCAGTTCTTGTGTCTATTGAATTTTGTAAGCGTGTCAAGACACATCTTTTGTCAAAATTCGATTTAACGTTGTTTTGAAGAGGTTTAATTCCTTTGTGCGATGACGAATAGAGGTGTCTGGATCTTCGGCCACATTCTCGCGCACTGCAGCAATGTTTTCAGTTGAACGGCGTAAACGAGCACGCAATGGCGTTTTCATATTTGCCACCGACCCCGTTTGTGTGAATTTACAAACAATTTTCTTAATTGCACTCTTAGTTGGTCAATTATGTTGACCCCCAAAATTGGGAAGTACCCGAAATGCGTTTCTGTTTGAACGTCCATTTTCGTAATAGGCTTCGATAACTTTAACACGTTGCTCGATTGTTATTCTTTCCATGGTTGAAATTGCCAAAGAGTGAAGTTGTTAAATCTGAAAGAAAAAGAAAAAATCATTAGACGCTGGAATTTAACTCACATGTAAAATCGTCAAAGTTATTAGAACACCCGTTATATAGCTTCAAGGAAGAGCAATTGGCGCATTTTGGGAGCATATTCTAAAATTCTAGGTGTTTTCTTCTATCATTTTTCGGTTGAACATGTTCCATTCCATATATTTCCTCTGTATGTTTTTTAGGTGCACCGTTGTTCAGATGGTATGACATTCTGCTTGACAGACTGGTTTTGGTCATGCCGATATACGAGTTAGGTAGGAGCTCACAGTCTCTCAATTTACATGTGTACTCGTATATCAGATGTGTCCTTTTTCGACTGTAGCGGGGATTTGGTGTTTTTTTTTCATGAAGAGGGTTGAAGTACTCCTATTTTGATACTAGATGATTAATGCCATCTTTTTCTCGGCGTTTATGGGTTTTATTCCTCGGTCTATAATGTCCTTGATGGATCTATCATCTGCTTGGTGTCCTGTGCTCATAGTATTCTTGTAAAACTTCTATAATATCCTCATTATCCATATTCCTGTTCTTCTACGGTTCTGTGAGGTACCATCTGTCCATTTTAATCCTTATGGCTGTTTGTATTTCTTTATTTGAGAATCCGTTATTTACGAGTACCTGAGTTGCTCTTTTGAGTTCGTTGTGTGTGTCCTTCCATGTGGTGCAATGGGTAAAATCATGATTAATGTACGACCATATCACGCTTAATCGGTAACCCTTAGGACATTTGCTGTCCCCATTCATGCAAAATCCCGGGTTGGTAGGTTTAACATAAACTTAAGTAGTTATGGTTTCATTGATATTAGTAGTGAGGATATCTAAAAATGGTAATTGGTTGTTCTGGCTTTCTTCGATGGTGTAGTTGAGGAAAAAACATTCTTTAAAGGCTTTTTCCAGATTATGTATTTCTTCTTGTGTTTGTACGTTGATCTAGATGTCGTCTATGTACCTGCAGTAAATATGGGGCTTGGGTACTCTTGAGAAGACCCTTTTTCAACCACTCCCATATACCTAGAAGTTAACAAAGAGAACTCCCAAGGGAGAACCCATGGCGAATCCATTGACTTACCGGTACATGCTTCCATTGGGGCCAAAGAAAGGAGCTTCATATTTGCAAATTTGTAGGCGTCTCTTCATTTTGTCCCTTGGTATTCCAATTTGGAGTTGGTCATTTTGGTCATAGACGTGTTCTAGTATTATATTTATTTTTTTGGTGACTGGTGCATTGATGAATAGTGATTCTACCCCCATGGAAGCTATTTTTTTGAGGGAGGAGGGGGGAGTGGCTCGAATAATAACAAAGAAATCAGCTGAGGATTTGAGGCTGTATTCGTTGGGTACGTATGGACATAATATTTTCTTTAGGAATTTTCTGAGTTCGTACGTGGGTGTAGAGATTTAGCTAATTATGGGCCTGAGGGAGTTTCCAACTTGGTGGCTTTTCACGGTCCCATAGGCGTATCTTGGGCTGAAGTCATCCATACCTTTCTTCATTTGTATGTTTCCGGGTTGTTTGTTGATCCGTTCATTGATTTGGTTTACCTTCTTCCTAATATCGTCGGTGGTTTTCTTCGAGATTTTTCGGAATTTGCTTTGATCATTTAGGATAGTGTCCATTTTTGTAAGGTATTACTCAGTAGGCATGATAACAAAGATGCCTGCTAAGAAAAGAGTTCATGTTTTCGATTTCTACTATCATTCTCTGTGCCATGTAATTCAAATTCCGATAAGGTGTCGTACAGATCATTGTTATATCGTCCGCAAATGCGACGTATAACGAGCCTTCAGTCAGAGGTTAGAGAAGGTCGATGGTTTATATGTTTTATAACAAAGAACTTATACACCCCTCTTGTGGCACCCCAGCCTCGAGCTTGAACTCGGAGCCATTGAAACCTTTAATGTTTACAAACGCTTTCCTCTCCATTACGTAGTCGCATAGTATCCTTTCCAGTATGGTATTGAGGCCCAGTTGTAAGATTTTGTATTGCAGGCCTCTCTTCCATACTTTGTAAAAGACCTTTTTCACTTCGCGGAGTACCAGATTTGCATGCCATCTTTCTGCTTTTACCTTTGCCAACTTCTCGGTGATCACGGCTAGCGCCGTGTCGGTTCATGGATTCCTTTGAAATCAATGTTGTTGGTTGTTGTGAGAATTATTTTCCTCGAGGAACGTATTCATCCTGTTAGCCAATATTTTTTCCATGACTTTCCCTGGAAATTATGAGAGAGATATAGGCCTAAAGTAAGCAGGACTGTCCGGTGGCTTACCGGCTTGCAGAATGAATATCATATTTGCTACCCTCCAGTGGTCAGGGAAGTAACCCACATTCAGGCACGCATTCATGATATTCATGAACCTCAGAACGATGTTAGGCGGGGCTTGAATAAAATTCTCCCTTCTCAGTCCTGTACTTTCTGGTGCTCGTTGACGAAATGATTTTAAGTTTTTCGAGATTTCTTCGGCAGTAATTTTACCGCTGGGTCCCTTCATATCCATTTCCTGTGATACCTATTGGTGAGGATGGATTCTGTGTATCTGGTCATTCAAATCATTTATTATTCTCTCTTTGAAGTCTAAATCAAAGTTATCATTCTCTTCCGGGGATATCTTAAATAAAGATACCCAAAAGAGTCTGAATTCCTCTTCAATTTCTTCCTCGTCCTTAACTTCGGTATTGTCGCGTGTAAGTTTTATGGTCTTTTGTGTCTGTCTGCCTCTTAGTCTTTTTACTGTCGGCCAGAATGTACCTGAGTCGTTTTCTATATTTAGTCCGTATATAAAATTGTTCCAAAGTATATTTTGTTGGTCCCTAATAAAACTCATTAATTTCCTGCATATATGTCAGGTTCGTCTATGCGTAGTGATGTTGGGGCAATGAGGTTTACTTCATTGATCCCTTCTCCGTAATCCTTCTCAAAGGATTTCATTCTAGAGGTAAAGGAAGGGGCAGGAAGAGTTTTATATTTAACTCGGGTAATGGCTTCTTTGTCGGCTTTTAATAAATGATTATTAATTTTAGCCACCTCCTCGTCAATCTCTTCTAGAGTGGCATTAATTAGGGGTGGGTGTTGTAATTTTCTTGAGTTTTGGAATAGGGAATTAAATGGATGGAGGTAAAGATTTTGATAAGGATAGCGTGGTGATAGCCGGGAATAGGGAAGCCCGGTTCAATGAATTAGTTGAAGGGGAACACAGTGAGAGTAAGCACTATGTTTGCTTTTGTGGCTGATCTATGTGTAATAATGTCAGGAAATCTTGCACAATTCCTGTCATAATTTGCCTGTCAATAAATGTGTCAAGATTCATACCTGTTGGCAGGTCGACGTATAATTTGAAGCAGCGCTCCTCGCATTGAGGTCGATGGCAAAAAGAACTGTTATGACGTTACCACAAAATTGCAGGAAGTTGTGAACGGGCAAATACCCTCTCATTGGGGGTTAATACCCTGTTGCCAGGAGCTTGGGGCCCACTGCCGGACGGACATCAACAGCGAGGTATGACTCATCGAGTCCATATATTGATCTAAATTTAAGACCTTTTCACAGCTATTGCCCATCCGTCGAAACGTTCCCCGCTGGGATTTTAGGTTAAGACTTCGTAGGGAAAATTTTTTATCTTGTCTGTGTTATTTACCCCATGTTCTGAGATAAATATAACGTCTGGGTCACATTATCGTATTACGTTACCGTATAGTATTTCTTTGGTCGTCCATCAGTCTGAGTTAAAATGTATTATTTTTAATGTCTCCAGTGTCTTGTTCACTAAAGATTTTTGTGTGTGTTCGTGTTGATTTTTGGACTTATTCTCTTACGAGCTAAGATCCTTGTGGCGTGTTTTGGTGGCGTGATTATTTTCTTGTACATATTTTTCTGTATTCCTTCTACGTTAGAAAAATAAAGGTTTCTGGTACCAGTTTTATTAAGCCTTAGAGAAGAGCCTCTTCGACTTGTTTTTTGCAGCAGTCGTCCGAGGTGAACCTCATTTATATCTTTTGGATATCCCTCCTTCCGATCCATCAAGGACATTCATCTCCTTATGGAAAGAAGACCTTTCTGCAGAGAATACCTTCAAGTTAATTTTACTCGAATAGTAAGTGTGCCTGAATTCCCTCTTTCAGTAAGAGGACGATCTCGGACGTCTTTGAGGCTGTAAAGTTTTCCGTGAGCGGGAAGAGCGTGCCCCCACCCCCCCACCTCAGGTCTCGCTGTCTCAGTCACCGCAACCTCATTATCCTTCTGTGTGTGTGATTGAGTTTGTTTTTTTGCAATTTGTGTGTCGTTCTGCTTCTCAGTACGTGTATTTGCTTTCTTTACTGCCTGAGCCTAGATCCTAGGATCCCGGGAGAGAGCTAGGGCGCTGCTGGGGGCGTGGAGCTTCTGGCAACTAGTCTTGCACTGGGGTTTAAGACTAACCTTAAGAATCTCCTCTGACTGTGGATTTGGGGAAAACCACATTTTATCCATCCCATTATGCATCAGCATTCTATTTAGTTCATTCACAAAGCACCTCGGGAAGGAGAGATGGGCAATAGGAACGTAATAGATGCAATACATAATTTTGGTTGAGTTTTCATTCTCGACGTAGAGTTATGCTTTGTTCTCAAGAGAATCAGCAACAGCAGCTAGAGCAACCTTAGCTTAGGTACTGTTCACCTTGTTTTCTTTCTGTTTCTGTTGATTAACTTTCTTTTCAAGAGTTCTCTTTTGACCGGGCAAGCCATAGAGAGCGTCTTCTGTTATCCTGCACAGTTCAAGCTCTTCATAGGGGTGCTCTTACAGCTTCTCCAAGAATGTGCATCTGACGAGCAAAGAGCACTTGAAACACATCTGAAAGTCGATAAAATCCTCACGTTCAATCTGTTATTTTGACTGGAAAATACCTATAATCAATAAGATCACATGTTTAAATAACTGGGATTTTGGCAAATAATGATACCACATAAAAAGTTATATAATACTGAGCTAAGTGAGAAGAGCTCTCATCAATAAAGCCAGCTAATTCAAAAGGAACAAGTAAGGTAGAATTTGTTTGAAGGGTAATCAAGCTTGTCTGTTTTAAGGAGATGAGCCTGTGGCATGTATATAAAAATAAGAGATATCTAAGTATTCGCAAGGATCTATTAATACCTAATTTGGGGGAGACATTTGTTTTCCTTTATCTACATTTTCTCTCCTTTTCTTACAAAATAACTATTTAATATTTTAAGTCGGGGTTTTAATCCATATATAATTATGTATATAATTTTTAAATTTAACAGAAATTGCGGATGAGGACTCCTGGAGTTCATAGACTCTCTTCAGGATCGTTACATATAGGAGTAGGCAACCATCCATTTCTCTAAAAGAGAAATTTCAGGAAGAATTTTGTAAAAGCTAACGTTTAACTTCAACAGAAAACGGAGAAAGGGAATTATCCGCGGAATTTCACTATTTCTAATATTTTAATTATTCAAAAAATAATGTTCTAGCCAATACATTTAGGTAAGAGTAATAATAAGAATTCCTTGGTAGAACGTTATTGTTCATTTATCAGAAAAATAGAAGCAGGTAAGTTATTAAATTTATTTATACAACATATTATAATTTAAATAAGCTTTTGCGTTACTCATTAATTGTATTTCTTAAACAAAAAAACTATTTTGATGTTTTTGTATGGTCCTGATGATTTAATTTATTGTATGAATACATATCCTGTCAGTAATAAAAGTTTCATTTACCTATCGTGCTTACAAATACATAAACGTCTGTTTTTCATAGTGTGTTCTAAACTTGTTGTTGGGCACTGTATATATATATATCTGAAGCTCCTTAACCTTTTCAAAGCTTTATTTTCCGAAAGCAAAAGGTGTGAAAATATGCTGGCAATTGGCATATCTTTATTAGCCGAGACGTCTCTCAAGCTTTTCAAAGGTCATCTTCTAGGTAAACCATGAAAACACTTACAAAAAAGGTTCTATATACGTATTATAAGCAAACATAAGATTATGATTTAGGACCAATTGGAAGTGACAAAAATTATAAAGTTAGAATAATGATTATATCCAAAAAGAAGATAATTTGGTCTGGAATTAAGAATATTTGTTTTAGCAAATCAAATTCGAGAAGTTTTAAGGATTAAACAATATTTGGTTTAGCGAAATAAAAGCGTATACTGAAATGAAATGATCAGCAAAGACTGCGTTTATCAAATATTTTTGAAATTTTTACTGGATTTCATTCAAATGAGGTTGATTGGATACCACTTTGTTGTGCGTGACCGGATTTTCTACCAGTAGTAATATGTTCGAAAGTAGCTATTCTCTCCTTGACGAGTATTTGGAGGCTAGTTGAGGGAAAGTAAGAAGGATTCCTCTACGCTGCCTGAAGGTAAAGTGGCCTTTTGTTAATTGGACAATTTGCACCTTCTCCACATACCACTCTTCCCTATTTTCATAACGGATCCCTAAAATTAGATACACACCCTGATACACACACTTACAGAATTGGGTCCGCCAGATTCTCTACCAAATTACGCCCTTGAATGCAATGACAGAGAAATGAAGGAGATGCAGCATATTGCCCACAGGACCTTGCCATGCCGGCAAAAACCGGACAGGAGCAAGATCTTCGTGCGAATTTACGGCGAGCTTAATATTGCTCTCGTACGGTTAATTGGCTTGCCAATTGGACACGCGGGTATGTGTGCGAGAGAGGTGGACATCGAAGCCCTCTCCTCCCCGCATGCCATAGACACCCTTACAAAAATTGATCTCATACGACAGCAACCGAAACAAATACGTACACATGGAAGTGTTATCTGCCGACGCCTTGACCCCTGGCTTGGACGCACTCAACAACCATATCAAGAACGAGATTCTTCGGAATTATAAGTGGGCAAAGGTAGCTCAAGTAATGAAATTCAAAGACTACACCCAGGTTTTTAAAGTTGTCTTTACCGAAACCACAATGGCGATTAAAGCAAAGGAAACGGCCTTCTCTTCTTTAACGTCCGTATCTGTCCCGATCAGATTGAACGTGAGGAGTTTATTGCCCTAAAAATGTGCTTCAAGTGCTACAGGTACAAAGAATACACCTACCTCCACCAATAGTACAGCTCTACACTCACAGTATGTTCTGTGTGCGCCTGCCAAGACCATTCGTGGCGAGAATGCCTCAAATGTGGTGGCCCACACAGAACCATGGCAATGACCGGTCCAATAAAGGAACCAATACAAAAAACAAAGGAAAAATGCAAAAAAGAAGTTGAAAGGAAGGCTAACGCCACCCACCCGAAGATTGTCAAGGCAACGGTACCAGAGACTAGTGTTGCAGCTGCACCTACGTACCTGCAATTCGAAAATGAAAGTCAACAAAAATAATGTGTTGCATATATTATGCACTCATTGCTAACTTGCCTAAGCCTGGCACCTTCGCGAAGGAACTGAACACTATGCTCGTGAATAACGGCATGGAAAAAATGTGGTTCCCGGAAAACCTCCGTCAAACGAGATACTTTCAGTGAATTTCCAATCGCAGACCGAGAAGAGAGGCCAAAAAGCTCCGGACACGAGTAATGCCCTTTCAAGGGATCCTCGAGTGCAAACTATGGCTGCCCGGCAGAAGACACAAACGGACTCATAGATACACCTAAATACCCCTACAGAAGCACACGTTGATCAGACGGAAAACGTTGCTAAAGGCCTAAGAATGTGGAGCATTCGCTCCACCCCCAAAAGCTTCGCAGTCACTTCGATCGGGTATGTCCTCGTCTTCAAAGAATCAGGCTCCTAGGTAAATGTATTAGTCTAGCATGTTAAACCTCAGAGTATATGCTGCCGAAGGAAACCGTTTCCTGATGACACAGGTCCAGAAGATATTATCGATGGCCTTTGGGCCGGACAATACAAATGCTACTACGAGGTTGACATACCTGAAGATCTGGTAAAGCAGGCTCTCTTCCGCGACCTTGTCAAATTCTCAACTGACACTTGTTGTTCTCACGGGCGCAGATTTCCGTAAGAAGAGATCCGGCAAAGGGAAGGCACCTTCGTCTTGCCCCCATGGAGCAAGAGTGGACCGAGAATAAAACACTCTTAGCCATAACACCTAGGCTACATTGCGAGTGCAGTATCTAAAGCTGGCCGTAAAATTGAAGAAGAATTTACCCGAACGGAAACATCAACCCTAACATTCTTACCAATTATGTTAATCCAATTTACGACAACATGTCACCGAAATTTGACTTACCGTAGTAACGAGTTTTACTAGTTGCTACAAAGGCTTGAATGCCAACCAGTTTCGAGTTCCTAAACAACACAATACAAGATTAACATTGCCAGACCTACCCTCTGACCTGGGATCTATATATCCCTTCTCCCATCGTGCTAGTTTACTATACTTTCTACTTACTGGAGATACCCTTCCACCAGGGAACAAAAATCCCTTTAAACTTATACTAACTAATCTTCACTATCTTTTTTTATAAACCCTATCACCACTATACTCTCTTACTTTTGCACTACTAATCTATACCTCCTAACTTGTTATGTCCAATGTTCAAGTGATCAGCAAAGACCAAACTTTATTCTTACCGAATAATATTCGTGCTTTTCTGCATTCTTACGTTTCAAGTAAGGATGCTCGAGCCGAACCAGCCAATTTTAAAACAATCCTAAGGTTGTCTTTGGAAAGACAAAATACTACATTTTCATCGGTGACGTAAAACTGACATGAGCGCTTAAGCTCCCTACCTTGTGCCCCGCCGGCGAGCACCGTGCAATCTGAATCTGGAATTCTCATAATTCTTGTTCCAACTATGCCAGTCGACTGTGATATGGCATAATTGGGCTAATTGAGGGAAGCATGTTTGAGGAGTAGTCCCTCCACAGCAGAAATCAATTTCAGAAGCTCCCCGGGAAAAGGGGCGGACTGCAAACTCCGTTGAATTAGCTTTTCAGCTTTATCGATGGGGGTTTTCCACCTAAGATCATAAAGGGACATGTAACCGTTTCTATGCTATGGAAGATGCAGTCGCAAATTTTAAAAAAACACAAGGGGGCGGCGGAACCCCCGGGTGAAGGAAGTTGATTCGGCCTTCACCCATCATCAAGTTCGCCCTAACTCACCCCTTGGGAGGATCCCTTCCCGGATCCATCCCTCTATCATCCATCACCACATCAATTGCAGTACTAGTTCCGGGGAACACGGGGCCGCATTACGGTGGGGGACACCCCTTTTCTAAATTTTCATCTCACTCACCTAAGCACATAACACATCACTCACATTAACTTTCATTTAAAAAACATAATTCAAGAAAGAAGACCAAAACAAAGAAGAAGACCAAGGTGGAACAAGGACCACTCCCCTTCATAGGAGATGAGTACCAGGAAAAGAGTCCCAATCAGGGAGCTCCCCAGCCAACAGCGAAATATACCAGACCCTCTTTGCCGAACTAAAAGTCGCTTTAATTCGGTTAATAGCAGTCGGCAATGGATACATCGCACTATGCTTCCAACTAAAAGACGTAGACGAACCCCTCTCAACAGCGCTCAAAAAAATATTGGAATTAAGGCATGGAGCCCCCCTCAAGTTGCGGCAAACCAACGTATTGTTTGCCGTAAGATCGAGAGCTGGATTGGGGAACAACCGACAGGAGAAATAAAAGAAGAAATCGAGAAAAACTATACATGGGACAAAATTAGAGAAATCGTGAAGTGCAACAACAATACCTATGTGTTTAAGATCTAAAATACATTTGATAGCCACGTAGATGGCTATTAAAGCTAAGACAGAGAGAATTCTCGCATTTAATATGAGAAAAACATCTAAAAACAAAGAACAGGAGAAGATTCATAGAATCCAAATGTGCTTCTCCTGCTATAAATTAGAGACACATACCAGCTTTAACTGCCCGGACAAGGATAACAAGAAGTGTTCTGAGTGCGGACAAGAGGGCCACCAGTTTAAAGACTGTGCTTCAAACGCCAAGAAATACCTGTGGCGGCGAAAAGAGAACCATGGTCCTTAATTGCCCAAAGGAAAAAGAGTTAATAAGAAGAAAAGAAGAGGATGCGTGAACCCGAAGCAACCAGAGCTACGCGGGCGCAGATTCAAAAAACACTCCTCAAATTACAAACTTATCAACAAAGCTGAGCAGTGAAATGAGCGCGAAGAAACTAAAATGCATAATTTACGCTCACATCGAGAACATGGAGACACCAGCATGCTATGAGAAGGAGCTTACTTTAATGCTCCAAGCTAACACTTTGCCGATAGTCAAGGTGCCCTAAACCTAAGCCTCAGGAAAAATTTAAATATGGCAGTCGCCCAACCTAAACCCTTAATCACAGAAACTCAAGATAAGCATGTAAAATCTGAGGAAGAAGCAGAAGAAAGAAAAGAGGAAGAGATCAGTATTAATGACTGGCAATCTGATTCAGGAGAGGAAAGCGAGCCAGTCCACAACGCTAGATCGCAAAAGGACTTCTAAAAGCAGTTCCAAAATTCCCAACCCTATAAGGAAAAAAAAACGAGAATAAACGTATGGAACCAATCAAAGAAGAAAATATTAACCATTCACTGGTTAAGACGGTCCCTAATAAGGACCTTAGACTACAAATAAGATAAAATAACACCTTAAAATGCATAGAGACAACTTAAGGATCTTAAGTATTAACACCGATTGATGGATAAGAAAAAAAGTGCAGTACGGAAACATTTTTAAAATAATTGATGCCGATATAATATTTCAGAACACGGAGTCAACATTAATAGTAAAATTATCAAAATCTAGAACTAAGAAGAGTTGACTGTAAACCACTCACACAAACGTTACGACAGAGCAACTATTGCGGTAAAAAAGGGAATCACGTAGAAGCAACTCAGAAACTTAGAAGAGTCTTTCCTCGCAATTGAGATAGACATGGGCGTGGGGGAAATCGTCATCGCCCTGAGATATCAACACCCAAGGGGCAACTATTTATCTAACCATACCATCACGAGTATATTCGGGGAAATGGTCTACACTATTCTAATGGGGGATCTGAATGCACGATGTGCAGACTACGGGTATACTCGAACAAATAGAATAGGTAGATGATGGGACTCTTTCCTGAACAGGAACATCGTCAAGAGACTCGATCCGGACTTCTCAACTTACATCACGGAAAGATCAGCTACCAAGCCTGACTCTGCTTGGCCAATTTCCTCCTCCCCCTCAATTATTTTGTTTGTTTTTCCTCTTCCAGGAATATAATCATTGCTTACTTTTTTTTCAGAAGGCAAAACACTTCTCCATTTCTTTCAGGAATATAACATCTATTTATATTTCAGTTAAAATAACAATTCTCTTTTTATTACTAGGTTAAACAGGCTTGTTTATAAGATGACTCCACAGAAACGTTTATGCGCGACTTGCGAAGGGCGGTTTTTGCTGGCCCACTTTGAAGGCCAATGAAAAAGATGTAGAGGCTGTGTGTCTTGTGACCAGTTAAAAGTTGAGCTCCGTCGACTAAACCGAGAGATAGCAGCGGTACGTGCCAGGGTTGAGGAGCTAGAGACGCGAAATGATGGGCAGCCTAGTTACTCACAGGTGGTCAGGGGGGACCAGAAAGTGTCCGAGCACGCAGCGTCTGTTCCCTGCGGAAAACGAGGGCCGGAGAAACCTGCAGTATTTGGACCGCTCCACGGAAGTAAACAACACGGAAATCGCGTGAAGCAGCTTCCGTGCATTAAGGACACATAGGAATTGAGACGTATGCGAATGGAGATGTATGCGAATGGAGACGAATCTTTCGTGCCCATTCGTCGAGGAGTTGCCCCGAGACTCCTGAAGCGGAGTCTACTGACAATAATGGCAAATAGATTTTCTGTTTTAGACAACTCACAGGATGAGGAAATTGAGATTCACCTGGTGGGAGACTCCATGGTCAGCCAACAACTGGAAGAATTTTGTGGAAAGTGACCTGCGAAAAGGAAGAGGTACTGCTACCCAGGGGGAAGAGTCAAAAACCTGATAGATTCGCTCGATAATTACACGAGTGGATCCACGCAGGAGACGGCTTTTGTGTTCCACATTGGGACTACCATTATTTTAACCTCAAAAAAACCACTCGGAGACAGCGATCACAGCTCTCTCAGATTTAAAATTGCTACAGGTTCAAGCACAGACTCAAATCGTACGCTGGTATCTAAATTTAACAAAGCAAATTTTAAAGGACTTTGAGTGTGTGTTGAAAAAAGCTTTCAGTTCTAGGACTAATAATAATAACACTGTCAGTACAATGTGGAATAATTTCGTAACAAAATTCAGAAACGCTGACCAAATATACGTCCCAAGACATCATAAGCAAAAATCTACGGTAAAACCAAAGTGGTGGAACAATGAGGTGAAGGATCTAGTGAAAAGAAGAAATCAGGCCTATATTCGCGGATCACGTCCAAACGAATACATAGAACTAAGACGCGGTGTCAAAAAGCTCATTGGAAAATTAAAGAAGAATTACGAAATCGAGCTAGCTAGAAATCGAAAAGAAAATCCAAAGATGTTCTACCACTATCTAAACAACAGAGGCACGGCAAAGGACTCATTTGGCCTACTCAAAAACCAAAATGGAGACTTAATATATGACTCAGGTGCCATTGCCGAGATTTTAAACGATTTTTATGCGTCAATTTTAACAACCGAAAACATCGACACCATTCCAAACATTGTTACACCAATTGTTATCGAAGAATCATCATTTATGACTAATATTCAAGTAACAGAAGAAGACCTAATCAAACATCGAAAATTTAAAGCTAAGCAAATTGCCATGTCCGGATTTGATCCATCCTCGCTACTTGAAAGAGCTGAAAGAAACAATAACCAAGCCACTCACCACAATATCCAAGAAAACAGTCGAAGAAGGTGTGGTTCCAGAAGACTTTAAAAGGTAACCATTACTCCAATCTTCAAAATGGGGTGACCGACAAGTCCTCAAGTAACTACAGCCCAATAAGTCTGATATCTCTAATCCGAAAATTGCTCGAATCTATTATAAAAGAGAAAATAGTCGAACATTTAAGCAAAGTGAGTACATCCGCGAATCACACCACGGTTTTACCAAAACCAAATCACGTTTAGCAAATCTGCTAGAATTCATTAACCATTTAAAAGGTGAACTCATACAAGTCTTTAAGATCCTTAACAATTTTGATAAAGTAAAAATTGAAACCCTTTTCGAGTGGGACGCTTCCTTAAAGACCCGAAGCTATGGATTCAAACTAGGAAGGACTACACCAGGGAAAATTAGGACAATTTTGAGCGTTTGCTCAGAAACTACACTCCGACAAACTTGGAAGAAGCAATGCTTGAAGAGATAGATGGAGGAGGAAATGTTAAGGCTGGGGGACCCTTTAGTAGAGGCGAACATACAGTCCGTTCCCAAAATCGAGTACCGAATAAAATCTGTGTACAAATGGACCGCTCACCTGAAAGGTTTACACCGTGAGCTGAAAGATTTATATGAAAGCATCACAACGGGAAAATTACGTGAAATAATGTACCGCATAAGAGAAATCAAAGAAGAATTTAAGATACTGACCTACGATCAACAGGAAACAAAGGTGGAACAAGGCTGTAGAGGAATTAGATAGTGAAACTACTCCAATCCAGCAGCATTTTTTTAGAAAAATGTTATAACCTGGAAGTAAATGAGTGGTAGTTGATGTTTTGGTCCAAAAAATATTAAATAATTTTTTGCATATGGAAATAGAGCATGGCAAATATGTGTGCCATTGAGCCTTATGGGTAATATTCATGGTTAACAAGAATCTTTACTTTTACTGTTTATAACAGCATTTTATATTAATATTATCAAGATTAAAAACAATATTATAATGTAATAGGATTTATTAAACATTTAAACACATAGATAAAATATTTATGTATATTATTTTCTCAAATATGTGATATTTATTCGGGAATTTTAATTATTTATCTAAAAATAGATATATAATGCAGGAAAAACCTTCATTGAATGGAAATATTTTAAAATATAAATAATATTTATACAACATTAAGTAGGTAGGTATCAATTTAGAGTCATTCATAATATTTTCAAAGCAATTTCTACCACTTAAATAACAGGTAGATATCACATTCAACACACATACGAGGGGCGTTCAATAAGTTTTGCGAATCGGTAGGGCAAAACAGAGGAAGGAGGATGCCTGTTTATGAGGATGTTAGGACAAGTTATGACAAGTCAGGACCTGCAGCCGCACACACCTGCCTCGTCGGTTTAAGAAGCAGTAGCTGATCGCAGATGGCGAGTCACAATTTTTTCAACAATGGAGAAGGTTGAGCACCGCGCAGTGATCAAATTTTGACCAAGGAAGGCAAGAAGGCAAAAGAGACCCATGAACGCATGGTTGCAGTGTACACCGGCACCGCCCCTTCCTATGCAACCATTGCTTGCTGGAGTAGGGAGTTTCGCCATGGTCGTGAGTCCCTTGAAGATGACCCCCGTCCAGGACGCCTGTCAGACGTGACCAACGAGGACAATGTGGCCCGTGTGGAGAGGATGATCCTCGAAAATCGACAGGTGAAGGTCGAAGAAATCGAGCGAGGACTTGGAATATCACATTCGAAGTGTTATCAACATCATCTACGACAATTTGGCCATGACCGAGGTCTCTGCCCGTTGGGTCCCTAGAAACCTCACGCCTCATGATCGACTTCATCAGTGTCGAAAAGGCCAGAGTTGCCTAAGCTGCCCTGCGCGAGTGCGGATTAAAGGAGCTCAACCATCCCACCTACAGCCCAGACCTGGCCCCTAGCGACTACTTTTTATTCCGCTAGCTCAAGGCTGCACTGCGTGGATGCTGGTTTGGGGACGATGAAGATGACCAGCTCGCGGTTGAGGAGTGGATTGAACAGCAGTCGGGAGATTTCTGGTTGTCGGGAATTCGAAGCCTCAGGGACAGGTGGCGCAAGTGCATTGAAGTCGAGGGTAGTTATATTGAAAAATAATAAAACACTTTTCCTTATAACTCTTTTCCTTATATCCAAATTGCAAAACCTATTGACCGCCCCTCATATTATTGGTTCTGCTATAAATTTTATTTTTTAGTGCACACTTTACAAAGAAGTGTGGAATCAGATTTTTGCACTGAATATGTTGGTGTTAGGGATTGTAGATAGTATTTTGATTTTCTTTGTTTGACAGCAACAGAGGTTAATACTGGGGCTCTTTTGCTGTTGAAAAAGTTTCCAATTAACCTACGAGCTACAATTGTTCTGAATGTCTGTGCATCAATTTTTTCAATACTTGACGTCCCTTCTAATTTGAAGAACACAATGAAAGCATTGTTTATTGCAATATCAACAAGATAGAAAACTATTCTTAGGTAATATTTGACTTTTAACCTATAGTGAAACTGATTATACTTTCTTTTGGTCGATTATATCGACCCCACCCATATGGGTATTGTAATGCATAACAACAGCTGGGCATTCAATCTCCTCTTCATCACTAGTTCCCTTCTTCATACGGTACACTTTCGTAACGGGAAATGCTTATATAAAATTTGACCACATATGCACTGCCTTATTGTCTATCCAGTTTACATAAAAAATGCTATTTAAATTAAAACAAGAGATATATCCCCTTTTTTATTCCTTTATCAGAAGGTACTTGTAATCTTAAAATATTTTTTCTGTTCATTCGTACGGTTCCTGCACTATTTATATTTATCTTGGATAACATGAACTGGAGTGCCGGGGAATTTTGAAAAAGTTATATATAAAAATGTTACAACCAATATTTTGAATTTTTCTGTAAGTTTTAGAACAACTCCTTCGCCCAACCTGCATTCTGTTTTTCATTTTTTTTACCAGTATAAAGGTCAAATTTGAACAAATATCCTGATTTAAAATCACAACTACAGCACATTTTTAAACCCCATTTGATTGGTTCACCTTTTACATACTACATTAGTATATTATGACTCTTGAATGTAATCATGTGCTCATCAATTGATAGGCATTTAGTTGGATTCATGGCAGACAGAAATGCTTGGTTTAAATAATCTTATACAGTTCTGATTTTGTAAGCTCTATTGTTAAAATGTTATAAAGATCTAATTTCTTAGAACCTTTTCAAAGGCATTCCATTAGATATAAATGGAATGCCAAGATCTGTTTCACTTGACCAATAATCTCTTATCGATGGCAGAACATAATATCCCATTACTAAGTTCATTCCAAAAAACGCTCTCAATTCTTCCAAGTTAGTTGTAATTACGTGTCCATTTTGCTAACTATACATTTTAGTTTGAGGAATTACAATTTCATTTAGAAAATTATCAAACGTAGCTACGTTGTTAAATATTTCATAAGGCTTTGGATCATCGCTAAAATTGATAAGCACTTTACCATAATCATAGGCTTCCAGATTGTCAGAATTCTCAACAGATGTTATTGTTTCTTCATTTGCTATTCTCTTCCATATAAAAGTTACAATCTCAATTGATGTTTAATGGAAAGTAGTGTCAAGTAGGCTACTACTGGATTCAGAGCTACATCTTCAGTATCACTGTGGTCACATGATAATTATTGTTGGACTTCATTTCTTCGAAGAACAATGTGTCTAATTTGCCGTGACATCCTGTATTTGTAATAGAGGCCTATTGAGAATTGTGTCATAAAATAATGTAAATTTGTAACATCTTTGGAATAATTATATTTGTATATTATTTGAAAATAATAAATTACCCATGTATTTTAGTAATAAGTATTGTCAAACAAATATAATAATAATATTAATCAAATTTATAATAATGTTGAATAATATTAAGAAGGAATAAAAATAATAATAATAATAATAACATTAATAATAATAATCAAAATAGGAAATTACCCCTTAGGGACAGTGGCACGTATTTGTGTGGTATACATATTACAAAATATTTTGGACTAAAAATTTACTTTATTTCTTTAAAAATAATTTTCGATCAAATTATTGATGCTATACTATTATATATCAAAAGTGTAGGCCCCAAAACACTTTCTAACACTTACCCGAAAGATATAAAAACACAACCACTCTCAACTAGGTTCAAGACCCAACTGTTCGTTCTTAAAAATTTGGTCCTAAAACAATTAAGTTGCCAATTACTCATTAAATTTGTATAAAAATAAACCTAACATTTTATGTATACAATAGAACGAATTACAAGTAATATATAAAAAATATTTTATATAGCGGGTTAGAGTTATGGCACACAGGCGTGCTCGTGAGCACAAAGGGTTAATGAAATTCCCCAGAAAGAAAATATGGAGCTCGAAGATGCCAACGGTCAATTAAAAGCGGAAGACACCGAAATAGAGGAGATTCTCAGAGAACACAGGTAACATCTCTTAGAATCAGCAAAGAAGAAAATGAAAAGTTTAACAGTGATTTGGAAAATCACATAATAGACGAGCTAAATGAGATCATAGATAGGACTCATCCGAACCACCAGGTAATGAAGGGAGAACAAGATGATGTAAATAAAGTGACGCCAGAACAACTAGAAAGCGCACTCTACTCTTTTAAACAGAGAGCACCAGGTCGATCAGGGCTTACGAAGCTTAACTTCGTCTGGGAAGGAATGCTAAACATCTTCAATGCCTGCTTAAATGTAGGCTACTTACCTGATTCTTACAAAACGGATAAGATGATCTTTATCGCCAAACCTGGAAATTCCCCGACGATAACGGAGTGCTATCGCCCAATATTTCTTCTGGAAATTGGGGGAAAACACTTCGAGAAAATCCTAAACAGAAGACATGCTGATCACTTGGACGAAAACTTGGTATATAACTACAGCAGTATGGCTTCAGGAAAAGGAGAAGCACCTAGATGGCAATAAAGGTCATCACGGAGAAAATTGTTCAAGCGATAAAGGATCGGAGCTATATCGACATCGTATGCAGAAATGTATTCAAGACATTTGATAAAGTCTGGATAAGGGGTATGCAGTATAAAATCCTGCAATTAGGTTTAAACCTCAGGCTCGACAAGATCCTCTGTGATTAGGTCATGGTCTCTCCAACCCTTTACTAAATATATACTGCTGATATTCCCAAGCCCCTCAACCCTTGGAATCTAAACTTATAATTCGCCTACGATATAAGTCAAATCATCGTTGCTGGATATCGTAATGCACCTATGAAAGCTCGCATGACTGCCGAAGAAATTAGAAACGTTAATAAATAGGAGATTATATGCAAGATACAAACCAACCGATAAAAGTTTAAGATTATCCCCTGGAAAGGAGAACTTTAGCAGATGTGAGAGTGGGAGATGCACGTTATTCCGACACGAATGAGTGCAATGTACTTTAGGAGGGAAGTCACTTCTACTGGGTACAGGAAGCACGTCTCTGATCGGATACTTAAAGCGAAGACGGCAGTCAGAACTCTATAGTCTTTTAGGAACTAAACATGAACAATAAAAGGAAAATATACATGCCAATAGTGAGATCAACTCTAATACTCCCTTCAGACACTCTCAAATACGGCACGGAAGGAGTTGCAGAGAATACCGAAGAAATGCGTGTATATCATCACAAACACATGCAGAAAGAAAAGGAAATGAGCAGAAGAGCTAAATAGAGCAGTAGAGATCACCCCACTCAACTATCTACTAAAAGCAAGAACAGAAGCTATGAAATAAAAAAGTAACATCTAATACCACCAACGAGATCAGAGCACTCCTAGAAGAAAATCGACGGAATCCATGCCAAGCAAGATTCCCAAACAGCACCAACAAGCTTGGAAAAGAAGTTGTTCCATTTTATGCATAAGGATACAAAACAAATCTCAACCAAAATGACAACTGGATATGAAAATAACTAACTGAATTAGATTAAAAACCCGAACAAGATAATCTCAACCCAAGAAGACTACAAAAATAAACAAGAGGAAACAAGAAGAAAAAATAACAAGAAGATAGTATGTAAGTTCGAAGGAAACAATAAACAAACATAAGAAACGAATACAAAAACAGCCACATCGAACACAATCAAATCAACACAAAGCAGTATGACGAAAACAAGTTACTCTATAACAAAAAAACGTAAGTAAAACACTTTAATAACAAAAAAAAACCTTAACCAAGAATACGTCAAGAACATAAAAGAGAATACAAATAAACGAAGTAAAAGGCTTAAATGCCGAATGTAGAGAAATCAAAACGTAACACCACCCAGAGGGCCAAGCGGATATATATATATATATATATATATATATATATATATATATATATATATATATATATATATATTAAAATCCCTCTTCGTAGAGAGCGAGAGAAGAGAACAAGAAATTGAGGTGGTGAGAACAGTAGGCGTTTTACTAACAGTCAAACTACCGAATGGCTCTGATCTCCCCGCCTGGTGGGTAGCAACTCGATCTGCCCGTCCCAAGGAAGCCGCAAACGGCCATCAAACAGCTCTAATAAGAAACTGGCCCCAGTGAAATTGCGGAAGAAAACCATCTAGCTGACGGTTTTAACAACTCACTAGGCAAAACACCCAGTCAATCGTCGAATTCAAAAGATCCGATTACCTACGAGGTTAGTAGGTCCGGGGTTAGAGCGCCAAAAGGCGGCGTAAGAACAAAAGACCATCGAGGAGAAATAGTGGGACGGTTGTCTGTGCCTCTCCGTGAGACGCAGACCTAAGCTCCACGGTGTTGCCGCTTCCTCCCCCTTGCGCTCCCTTCAGTGGCATTACCCTGTCCCCCTTAGTTGGGGCAGTCCCCGGGCTATAAATAAGCATCGTAAGGAAGGAAACATAATATTATGTTAGAGATGATAGAGGACTAGATTTTTGTGATCAGTCCCTCGCACTGTTCTGGACTCAACTTCCATGATTTAGAAGTTCGTCTCGCCTTCGTATCGGTGCCATACCGATTCATCCCTCGCAGACTTAGCAAGAGGTCTAGCTGGATTAAAATTCCTAAGTGCTAAACAGGAATTTCGGGAGCAAGATAAAAGAAGTTATCAGCTCATCCTCGAGGAACTCTCAAGTCAAAATCTCATTAATTTTAAAGAAAGAAGAATTGATTCCGAAGTAAGTTCCCTTTAATTACTTTTGGGATCATCCCATATACCAAAACTCAGTTTGATAACTCTGCAAAGTAGACGAGGGTACAAGAAGAACTCGAGAGCTACAAAGAAGAGTACTCCTTGAGCCAGAGAGCACAACCCCTCTCTAGAACGAATGCCTTGCCGTTCATTGAGATAAAGTAATCGCAGCAACTGCTTATAAGCTGTGAAGTCTAAGGTCGTCTTTTAGACTTATAACTGGGTCGATAAAATCCTAAGAAGAGATTGACATCGGTTTCTACGGTCACCTTGAAAAGCCCCTCCCCCCGTTCCCTTCATCGTTATTACGGGACACTGGAATTTCATCTGTGTCTCCGTAGACTCGCCGAAAAAAACAGTATAGCGACATCCGTCAACCTCTGTTCCGATCAAGGTCTTATAAGTCCGAATGACTATATATATTTTGGGGAGTGCTAATAAGGATTTTTCAAACTCCCAAGCGTGAGTATAATATTCGTTGGTGAGTCTATTTTTAAATTTAACCTATTCTTTTACTTTTACCCAGTCTTGACCTTGCTCAATATCTTCTTTAATTTAGGCATCTGTATGGTCGCCAATTCACAGGTCTATCTGACGAGAGTATATTGCCTTTTGGGTCTCGATTTGGGGAGGGACTTTGGACTCTAAATCTATTGTCTCTAGGTATGTTGTTGCTTTTTTGCTAAGTAGCTTGTTTACGTCCTTTTCCCTTACGCATATTACAACATATGGTATGGTGTAATCTAGTGACCTAATCAAACTCCTCGAAGTTCGCAGTATATGATTTCAAATACAGATGTTATGATGTTATGATGAGATTTAACAAATGCATTTTTGAGACGCCAGTTATCTGTGGCTCCTTTTATTTAAAGCTCTTCAGAGCTACTTCATATTCTTGATGGGAGAACAGCCTTCCGTCTTCTCCCGCGAGACGTGTCCTGTCCACCGCGTGATACGGTGTGAGGTCAGCGCCCATCTCTCGAAGCCTTAAAAGTATTTGCTCCTTGTAACTTTTTGCTGATCATTACGTCTTACGTCTTGAAAAGATAGAAAATAAAAGTATATCGTATAAGTAGAGTAGATGGCGGGTGTTTAGATAAGTGTTGAAAGTTAATGAGTTGAAAGGTAGAGTTAGTTGCTGGTGAGGAGCCATCTCCTTGGTGCTTCTTCTTTTCATTTTATACACTTTTTATTTGATAGTTATGTTAAGACTCCCGTGTCTCTATTATTCTTCAGTGGTTTCTTGTGTTTTATTTTAATATTGTGCTGTTGTTGTTGTTTTCTTATTTTTTTATCTGCAATTATTTTGTGATTCTTGCCCTATGTAAATATTGGTGCAGGGTTCTCATCATTTATCGGTTTCCTGCTCCTAAATGTCCCCCTATTGTTCGCTCGATATTCTAGGGAAATCGCCAATTTCCTCTTTTCTTCGTCGTTAAGTAGTAGAGATATATTAACAGGTTCCAAGTCTATTTCTGAGGTTAGATCGCTCTGTTTGCGGTGATCTCTCTCTTTCTTTATTTGTAATTAACAGTACTCCACTATTCAGTACTCTCTAAACTTTTACGGTGAGGGTCTTATGGAGCAGGTTGACTTGTTTTGATGGATATAGTAGTGTCGGTCTGAATAAAGCATTATTAATTTGGATCTTATTCTGAGTGTGCAGGTGTTTAAGCTGGTAAAATTTAAAAAAATTGCTTTAACTAGGTTTATTCTTTCCAATAGATGTTTCTTATAACCTTTGGTTCTTATCTTGAGCCCAAGAACTTTGCCCTCTTTTTTGTATCTGTATCTTTCGTCGTTTCTCGTCATCCTATTGGGATGATTAGCAACATATCTCGTTCATTCTGATTTTCCATTTCTTTTCGAAATTATTGATTTTCGCAATTTCTTTTGCAGCCATTCTAGGCATTGTTGGTGTGTGTCTATACGGACTGTTAGTGACGATCAATATGTCATACAAAAACTGTTTGTATTTTGTGTTTTCGAATACTGGGTCTGGTAGGTCTCTAGTGTATATTCTATATAACTTCAGACTCAAGCATCCCAATTGGGGGCCTCCTTGGATGATTTCGAATTCAGGCTCCTGATGATCTTCTATGGTATTAGGTTGATGAATAAGTTCTTGTTTTTTTTAATGTTGTGTTGATTTAAGTTTTGTTAACGTGATTTGTGCCCATATTAAGAAACAATAATAAATAATGAGAGCAAAATTTGCAAAGGTTAGGCTACGTCTATTAACAGCGTAGACGATTAGGCTTTTGCTTAAGCTACGTCTTGAAATTTAACAATAAGTCATTGTGGTTTACTTAAAAGTTGTGTTAATTTACTTTTTGTTCTGTACCCTTAAAATGGAATGTCAAGTTGAAAGAAAGGCGCATTTTCAAAACTTGTTGTTATTCATTTTTAATCGAGACGGAAACAATGCAAACGCAGCCAAAGCTCGTCGCGATATTTGTGCTGTGTACGGAAAAAATGCTTTATCAGGAAGGACAGCTCAATGGTGGTTTTCACGTTTCAAAAACGTTCATTTCAATCTTAATGACGAAGAACGTTCTGGTCACCCCATTAAGTTGGATGAAGATTGATTGAACGACCTTCTTTATGAAAATCCGCGTCAATCGACTAGAGAATTGGCTGTACAATTGGCGTGTGATCAGAAAACTGTAGTGAATCACCTTGATTCGATGGGGAAAGTTAAAAAAAACTCGGTGCATGGGTTCCACATGCATTGAGCGAAAGCAATAAACTTAAACGCTCCTCGATTGCCGCAGGTTTGCTTGCTAGTCACAAGGCTACGGGTGGATATAAGGACACATTTCTTCACCGGATCATCACTGGCGACGAAAGTGGTGTGTTTATGTCAACATGAACCATCGAAAACAATGGCTTAACCCCAATAAAATAACACTTCCGCGATTAAAGCAAGGACTTCGTCCACGAGAGACAATGCTTTCTGTGTGGTGGGATTGTTAGGGCATCATTCATTATGAGCTCCTTGACATCAACGAGATTGTCAATGTAGAACTCTACGTTCAACAAATGTATCGACTCGCCGAAGCTATTCGTGAAAAGCGACCTCATCAACGTCATGGAGTCCTTCTGCAACGCGATAATGCTCGTCCTCACATTGCCAAAATGATAAAAGACGCCATCCAAACGCTTAAATTGGGAAATCCTGCCCATCCTCCATATTCGCCAGACTTGGCTCTAACGGAATTCCATCTGTTCCGATCGCTCTCCAACAATTTGCGCGGCGTTTCGTTCAATGCTGATGTGGAATTAAGAACCTGGTTAGACGAATTCTTCGAGTCAAAATCAAGAGATTTTTATTGCAGAGGCATCAAAAAGCAGTTGAACGTTGGGAAGAAGTCGTAAATTACAACAGGGAATACCTTATTGATTAAATTAAAAAATCAATTGAAAAAAAGAAGTTTTTCTAAAATTGTTAATGGTAAAGAATTAATTTGATAAAACCGCAAGAACTTATTCCTCAACCCATTAATATAAGCCGTAAGGTCTTTTTTGTAGTCGCATATACACTTAGTCAGAATTGACTGGAGTACCAAACTTTATATTTTATACTTTAATCCTATCCGCCAGACCTTGTCGAACGCCTTTTGGAAGTCCCTAAGCACTAAATTAGTGTAGTTCTTGTTTTCTTTTGCTTTAGCTATTCGAAATTCGCCGAATATGTTGAAATACGGATGTTCAGTCGAGTTTTGCGCACATTTGAGGGTGAGCAAGGAAACTTTTTTCGATGATTTCATTTTGATTCTATTCCCTTTTTTTCATTGAACCATTTAACGAGAAAAAAGAAAAAAACAAGGGAATAGAGAGCTATGAAAGTTTGGTTCTAATCCAGTTATATCTCTGGCTTATTCCGCTGACGTGTTGGTAAATTCTACCTGCCTACCTAATTCCTAGCTCTGGCAGTTTTTGCTCCAATTCCACTGATCCGTCGCTCACACGGGTATAACCCATCCCGGGCTAAGCTGCAGCCTGCGCTGACTTGCCACCCAGTTCAGATATGCCTCTTGTCCTTGAAGGTATCTATGGAGGCTCAAGCTTGCCTAGCCGACACGCCCTAGTAGAGGTGGGATAGAGAAGCAGACTTTTTGTCAAGAGTCAAGCCAGAGTCCACTGGAGTCCTGTCAAGTCTCTTCTTGAATGATTTTTCTTGTATTCTAGGGAAATAGCTGGATAATTGATTTCTGATGCTGATAAATTCTTCTCCAAAGTAATAATATAACAACTGTCATCCGGCTGCTGATCATTTAATTTTTGTATACGTTTTTCTTTCGCCGATCCAAACATTCTTTTGTCCTTAAACTTTCTCAAATTTGATTGACGTAAACAAATATACTTATGTTAAGATTAAATAATTTATATTTTTTTATTTAAACATTATTCTAGATTTATAATGTATGTCACTACTGATTGGTTCTAAAACATATTCTTATGTTTGATAATAATACATACAAAACCTATTTAGATGCATTTTTTCATATTTTGTCTAGAAGATGAGCTTTGCAAGGGTTGACAAACGTCTTGCCTAATAAAGATATGGCACAGGCCAGCATTTTTCCCCATTTTCGCTTTGTGAAAAGAAAGTCTTTGAAAAGGTTAAGAAGCTGCAGCGCAAGATTAACAAAGCAATCATCATTTCGATTTTAACAAATCTTGCAAACAACATGGCCTCCTACCACGTGCCACTTGGCGAGTTTTTTCATTATATATATATATATATATATATATATATATATATATAATAAAAATGAAGTCTATATGTGTGTGTGTGTGCCTGTTCATTTATAGGAAGAAAGGTTAGAGAATCTACATAAAAATTAAAACTGTATTTTTTTGGAAAATATTGCTTGGAAAATAATGTAAGTGGTCCCGAGTTTTTGAATCCCCTTTAATAGAGCTACGTGCCCGTTTTCAAACCTGCCCCATATGCTCAACCAAGGGAACGTGAATCTGGTTTAGGTCAGTTTAGTTCACCCCAATATCATTGTTCACGTGTGGGAGGCAAAACCAACCTGTTTGTCTACGCAGCACAATAAAAGAATATTGTCCACCAAGAAGCGTTGTGGTCGAGCATTGGTCAAAGAATAATTTGTGATTAATATAAGAATTTTAACCTGTATCTTGCTTATGATATTTTTTACCCGGGCAACGCCGCGTATCTCATTAAGTAGCTCATAAGGGAGCCTTAGAAGCACTAGGAAGAACAATGTTAGACATTAGAGATTGTGAGGTTCTTATAGGACGTTTCACTCTTTTGATGTTAGGTGATTTCAGGCAGACACTTCCAATTGATCCATAAAGGAACCAGGGGGGATGAGGTTGGGGCTTGCCTAGAATGATCTTTGTGTGGAAATCTTATAGCACTGTCTCTCAACACAAATATGAGAGCAGAGCTCTTTGGTGATCAACTGTCAGCAGAATTTACAAAAAACATTCTGACACTGGGAAATTCTTGACAATTGAAAGTACCACTTAATGCAGATGGTGGAATAGAAATATATCCTTATCTCCCCTCTGCATAGTCATTAATACTATTGATAATCTCAAGGCAAAGGCATTATCCAGTCTTCAGTAAAACAACAAAAACTACAACTGGCAGTGTGAAAGAGCTAATTTGTCTCTTAAGAACAACACTTTCCGCAGAATCAATAAACATCTACTTTTTACCATTTCAGAAATTCAAAAGATTTACATGTTAGTTGATACAATGTCTGATCATGCTTATATAGTCGATTAGTTCACTAAGATCCTAACCTCTCTAGAAACTTTGAAGTATCTCTTCACAAACTTAAATTGAACGTAGTAGATCTAACTAATGTTGTATCGCAATTTGGATTCTCCCCCCAAAAAACTCGATAATGGCACTCGGCTGGTTGTAAACAATTTGATGCCACATGTCATAGAGGCACCAATCTTACTGGACTTGGAAACGGAGAGGATCTTATCATTCACAGAATACCCTTTAATTAATCAGGATCAGAATTGCCATTTTTATTCAGAAGAATACATTTACCAATCCGTGTATTTTTTCAGTATGAATTAAAAAGATCGTAAGGTGAGACTGTATTAGTGGCATGGTTGCAATTAGAGGGCCCCTGTTTTTCTTATGGTCAACTAGAGTTAGAAGAAAAAGTAATCTGTTTGTATATGGTACACACGGGAAAAGTAAGAATATTGTGTACCAAGAAGTTCTGTATCGTTGCTGAACAAGATTAAGTTCAGTTCATAGAATGAAAATATTGTTTGTGAAGAATAAAAAAAAGAGAAATAGAACAAATCTGTCTTATTTTTTCTTTTTTCCGAACGCACATTTTACCCGACGGGTTCTCTGCTCTGAGGTTTGGTATATATATATATATATATATATATATATATATATATATATATATATATATATATATATATATATATATATATATATATATATATATATATAAATATATATATATAATATATATATATATATATATATATATATATATATATATATATATATATATATATATATATATAAATATATATGCGAAATGGTTGCTTCTAAATGCTTCAATTTAAGTTTCAGTGGAAAGCCAATTTCGAGAATGGGAGTGAATATCATCTTCTAATATTCTATATTAAGGTTCACATACACACATAGTTCGAGCAAATAGTAATCTTTTGGCTCTCTTTAAGGAAATTGCAAAGAAATTTATGTTAAAGTTAAAGATTTTCTTGAATTGAAACAAACATGAAAATAAGTTTCACACACGTACCTTGTTTCTGCCACATCTGACATGAATATGTAGGCGGAATAAAAATGGAGAATAAATTAGCTGTTATTGTAGAATTGGTTAAAATAAATTTAAGGTGGTTGAATAGGAAACGGAATTCATTTGTGGCGTCATGATTTTAATATAAAGAGACTCGGATATGCAGAGAGACAAAAGATTAGGATTTGAATCCACACTAGTTAAGTAATCTAGAGATGTGATGGTTTGACTCACTAATAAAAGGTTCGCATATGTACTTCCTCATATCAATTTCAGAGAAAAAGTGAAAAACACAAATAATACAAATGTAGAGCAATGGACCATAGACATTAAAATTAGGACGTTAATTTATTGTCATTAACTTCCTTATATTCAAATTGTTATAATTGTAAATTATTTGAGCACGAGAAAAAATTCTAACATGGTTGGCGTTTTTGACATGATTAAAAGGATTTGAGGCATTGTTTGTTCTCCTAACATCTGCACTATTGTTATAAATGCGTCTATCTAATGACCTCTCATTTTCTCCAATGTAGAAGAAAGGATATTTAGTCCCTTTTCATGGGATTAAGTAAACACCAACATCTTTGTTCTGAGCTTGAGGTTTGGTGAAACGGAAAGATCTTCTGATCAAAAAAAAGGTATTTGAATGTTGTCTGGTTGCCCTATATACTAGAAATTATCCCTCTAAGTAATAGAGAATATGAAAGAGATAAAAATTCTTTTTTTTGCGTCGAAAAATTTGTGTTGGAGGGAAAACGGTACACATTAAAAGATGCTTTCTTGTTAATTCCTAAGAGCTTTACTTCGAGAAAAAGTAAACAATTGTCTTTTCCGATTCAATATTAAATTTTATTTTGGGTTCGAGGGGTTTAAACTGGTTCAAAAAGATATCAAAAGAGTATAAGTTAAATCATTTAGGCATATATATATATATCTGTATATATATATATATATATATATATATTATATTTTATTATTTAAATGCTTAGTTGGACTCCCATTTTGCTTAAATTATAGACATAATCGTTCAGGACAGATTTCACCACTCAGCTCGTAATCTTTCATGCAGGTCTGTTTTATTTGTAGTTGCGATACTTTTTATTGTTTTGTGAAAAACAAAACGATTGTACTTTTAGATTTATGTCTGGGCTTTGTGGTAAATACTCCATTAAAGTGACTCCCATATCTCTAAATAAACTCACAGTGTAGTTTGATGGATGACATGGGGCTTATCCTGCTGATATATAACTTGATCTCTTTATGTTGCATATTGTTCGAAAGCTTGCAACAACACGATGATTAAGTCAAGTTCATTCTTCATTAGCATAAAAAGATAATAATTGGCTCTGAAGAGGAAATGTACCCCTACCATCAAACAAACCAACTACATACTTCACAGCAAATTTCACATAAGTAGGATGAAATACGTCTCTAACTCTTCGTTTCATAAGGATATTCCCTGAAGTGCTAAAAATATGTCAAATAGTAAGAAAAATATAACAATTTAAATGTTTTTCCTCCAAGAAATTTTTACGTGGAATTGCATAAATTTAACATTAGACCATTGTTATGGTGTCCAATATATTCAATCGGTTTTTTTTTGGTTACTCCAGATATCAATGGTTTCTTTCTCAGTTGGCTTAGTTTAGCTCTCAATCTTTAAATCTTCTTCTAGCTCTTTTGGGTGATATATTAAAACTTAAAGTTTCATTGAACTTCTCAAAAGTTTCAAAAGATGTTTTTCGGCGATTGTGTAGTGAAGCCCTCATGATAGGTTCGCATTATCTATGTGTTAAAAAAAGTTTTTTACCGCTTATCTTCCTTGATACAGTTTTATAGTGGTTTAGCCACCATATATTGAGCCTTTATTTTGTATCAATTTATACTTGTGATAACACGTTGCTATGGAACACTTGAATTTGTGGTCCCTCTATTGACTGTGATCCTATAAGTTTTTAGTATTTTTTATATTACTTATTTAAAACGATATTGAATACACCATATTTATTAATTAAAGCTGAAACATAAGAAATATTGGTTAAATTCTGATTTGAGCTGATATAACATTTTATTAATTACAAACCATTTAGTAAAATAATAACTAATTCAAACAAATTATTCATAAAGCAAAATACGCATAATTATCCTCCATATTTTTGAATAATACGATAAGTATAAAATGTTGATTTAAATATGTTAAATATACATTCTATGTGGGGTGATTAAGATTTATGGTCAATGGTGTCTATCATGTTATTACAATTTAGATAATTCAGCGCATTGCCAAGAATCTTATTCTACTATCAAATTTTTCATTAAAATTGCCATTGGCATACTTTGTGAAATCTTTGATTTCTCGCCTCTTTTACAGCATATCGCTGTATGAAGTGATTGGTGGTGTGATTACCCCTTTACCAGTCATAACCGAGGTATATAAAGAGCATCGACCCACTTTGGCCGCCGGTCTCTTTCTCTTCTGCTACTGCCCGCCGCGATCGTAGGTGGAGGACAGAGGCGAGGAGGCCCTGGGAGCTTATTCCCCCCCCCCGTCATAAAAAAATGGTCTTTCTGTTCTTTTTATATTTAGTGACTGACTCCGTTAATTATTCTCAGGGATGCGATAGCCAAATTAATAGATGGCTCCATCGGATACATTTCCCTATGCCACAAGCAAGTAGAAGTAGAAAAACTTTTATCACCAGATGGATGTAGAACTTTGTGAAAAATTGGTCTTAAATCTAAAACTACCCCTAAAACTATTAGCGAAAGGAGTGATTATCTTTAGTAAAATTGATCTATACATAGGATCCTACTAGAAATAGGAATTTAAAGCAATAGCAAAACCGAAGCAAAATCTAGCAATACGGGAAATAAAAATAATCGGCTCCCACACACACTTGTTAAAAATGATGTGAGTCACCGTAGAAATGTTGAATAAATCACAAATCAATGGTATTATTGCTTTCAAGATGAGAATTTCTACCAATAACATAGAAAAATAGAAAGTCATTAACGTGCAAATATGCTTTCAATGCTATTAATTAAATCGTGTGGTCAGACAATGGAATAAGAGTAATATAAATTGAAAATTCATACACTGGACTTTGGAAATTTACTACCCAGAGAGGAAAGGCAACAATACAGCTAACGAAGAAGAGAAAAAAACACGAAATAAAAGCATGACAATCTAACCTACGCTACCATTGTGAAGGCAACCCAAAAGGAGGTAAAGGAAAGCCTGGATGCCTAAATAAACGATAAGGTCCCAAAAGGAGCCGAACTTGACATCCTTATGGGCATGATCCACAAACAGATGCAAAAGATCAATGTAGTTCCCGCCCAATCCAATATTGAAACAAATCTATGGAGTATAGGTTTAAACAGTTGTGGGCAATTGGACATCAAGTCCTGTTCTAGTTTACACAGAAATGCATTTGCAAACGATGGACCCCGAGGTAAACCTATTGTTCAGGGACCCACGAAAGAAAAGTGAATCGCATATTATATTAAAATTTTCAGTAACAGGATTATTGGTAAATAGTGATTCAACATCGAAACTAGTTATGTGATACTAGAAAAATCTAGAGGATTTAATTAAACCTACGAATTCAATAGAATCTTGTATAGTATACTCATTTTTATTAATATGTGTCGTGGAATGGACAGACTCTCTCTCTCTCTCTCTCTCTCTATATATATATATATATATATATATATATATATATATATATATATACGTAGGTACTTTTGGGGCTTTGGGCCGAAGTTGGTTGAAGACCGTTAGTGAATGGAGAAATTGTTGAGTCCAGTGGGGATGGTTTATTACTAACTTTGAGGGGGCAATTTTTAAAACTAATATTTCAGAGTGCAAGTTGGCCGAAGATTAACAGGTAGCTAGTACACGTAGAGGTTGTAAAAGAAAGACAATGACATAAATATATCTTTACTAGCCACAAAATAATATTTAAATATACACAGATATTGGGTTTAAAGGGAATGGTCACACAGACGGAGCTAAATTTCTAAGTGAGATACAGGTGGGTTAATTAGAGGATTAAAGTGGTTGGGTTCAGGACGGTGATAAAAAGGGAGATTTTAAACCGGGGCGCAAACACAAAGAATGGATCAATTGGGTAAGCCAGATTCTAGATCAATCTCAAGGTGGCAACGGTTATAATTGCTTACGTGCTCGTTGCAGGAAAGGGGCCAGTTTGGATACGATGACTGTGATGGGAAAAGTTGGGTTACCTCTCGCTTCAGATGAGAGAGCACACGTAGATGACCTTCGGAGATGGGAATCCTCATCAGATACTCGCCGATTGACTATAGTAGAGTTCACAGATGTCGATTTAGAATACGTTCTCCCATCGAAATCTTCGTTGTCTTTGATCGCGGAGGGATGGCGAGTGTCCTTAAGCTCGTTCGAAGTGGTAGGTGGGTAGTCTATTAGTGTTCCTTACAAAACTGAGTCGAAGGATTATATAGACGCTCGGTAAGGGGGCGTTAGATGGCTTGGCGGCCGCCTCCACACACACGTGCGATTTTGTGGAACATTCGGTGACTCCTTGGGGGAGAGAATTGTGATGTGTTGGCGTTGAATGATCATGTAACTTTGATCTATAACGGAAAGGCAGGAATTTTGGCTGAAAGGCGGCCTTGGGAGACGATGAAATCGGCTCCTAAGAAAATACAGGTTGGGTGTGATAAAGGCGTAGGCTGCACCCTTGCCCTGGTTCCGCCATGCTTTCAAATCTCCATGCGGTGTTCTCGGTCCCATCATTCGCCAGATGAGCTCTTAAAAAAAAAAAAAAAATCTCGGCCCCATGTGGGTACATAAAGGTACGTGGTCGCCCTTCGATCTTATTCTGCTACACTATGATCTATTATAATAAGTACCAAAAATTTACAAAGACTTTAAGTAGGTGCACCAATTGCCTATAGGTTGGGACGAATTGGTGATCCGATCTTAAGGGTTTCGGGAGGCCATATAGTATACCGAGAGTTGAACCTAAACTGAAAAGACTATAGTAATTGTAGTAGGATAAGGTAGTCCTCCCTGACCTTTGCTTCCCACCCTAGACGTGTGGGGAAGGAGGCGACACACAAATATAGAGAATGTCTCTCTCTTAAATACGTGGGATTTAAAAGCGAGTGCAAATTATAATATTGGCCGACTTTAAGGCTATTTCAATAAGCTTCGAGTGGAAATAGGATGCAAACAAGTGAAAAAAATAATCTTTAATACTATACGAACAACAAATGAGATTAAAAAGAATGATACACTTTACGATTACGTTAATCGTTCGACAATTGAAAACTGAATAAAATTTACAAATAATGATAATGTGTGGGCCCTGCGAGGCACAATAAGTACCCGAGAGGGATCTAGAGGATCTAGAGGATACTATGAAATGAGTCTTGCTGTCTGAGAGCGTCACGCTTCTTTGACGATTAAAAAGAAAATGAAATGGCTTATGGTTTTCTGGAGAAGCCCAAGAGTATTCGATCGAGGGAGTATTCTTCTCGGGGAAGCGTAGCTAAGTGCGTTATTCTTGACTGAGTCCTTCGTCTTCGACCTCCGTCTTTCCAAAATATGGTTTTTGCCTACGAGCTCTTAGGGTACCGGGGGTGTCCTCGAGAAGTGCGCGTCGTCATTGGAAGATTCCAATGACCTCTCAAGATGCAGCGTGATTAATGTGTGAGCATGGCGTGAATCTTGTTTGCATGAAAATGGCGTGGATACAGCTCGTGTTCCGAATACTCTGAGAATACTCATTTGATCATTACCTGGCTGAGGGATATAGACAACACTACCGAAAGCTCTTTTGTTTGCCCACGGAATCGACTCCGATTCTGTCCCAAAGACACGGCGGCGATGGTTTTTAGCGTCATATTCCTAAATGGTTTCCCGGCTCCAGTCTGACTTCGATATCGCTCCGGAAGTTTACCGAAAGGTTCCGATGGAATGTTCTTTGTCCGTGATATACTCCTTTTTCTCTTTATCTACGCGACTCGCTTTCTCTCTTTTTTTCTCTCTGAAAGTAAAGTTCTTCAAACAATCCTTTAGATTTAAGTTTACGAAGAAATCTATTAATTTTATCCTCTATTCTAATGACACTTTGAAATTGACCAGAATCGACTTCAAGAAATTTTGAAGAATCATTCAATATACATATGTAGAATTCAGTTAATCCACATAATCACTTATTTAGCAATATCATACCTCTGCCTTTATCTGGTTTAAATATAAATTAATCTGGACGTTTTGTATCTTCTTAGTACAAAAATACTGATTAAAGAGGTATCATTTATTGAGTAACGAGTAACGGAACATATGAAATTTGGTCAATGGGGGATGGTTTAGCTTTCAAAATGTTAAGGGTGTTCCATTGAGACGGATCGAAGTTATCAGTAAATAAAACAGTGTTATTGGTGAAAATTTATTGATTTCACTATTGGATCATGTTAGTTGAGTCATGGCAATTATGTGTGAGAAATAATATCTCCTAAATATCTGCTAAGGCTTCGGCGGCACACATCCACTCGATGGTAAAAATTTTTGATGACGTCTCTGCATAGTTGCTCCTTGATCTAACCAATATGCCTTATTATCTCATCCTTCAGCTGTTGAATTGTCTTAAGCTTGTTGGCATAGACCTAACTTTTGAGATGGCCCCAAAGGAAGAAATCTGAAGGCGTCAAGTCACACGATCGTGGTGGCCAATTGACCTCGCTGTTTCGAGAGATGATGTGACCTGGGAACTTCTGATTCAATAAAGCCAATGTTGCATTGGCTGTGTGGCATGTGGCACCGTTCTGTTGAAACTACAAATCTTCGACATCCATAAAATCAATTCAGGCCATAAAAAGCTGATTATCATGGCACGGTATCGCTCGCTCGACTGTCACCGTAACAGAATTCCCGGCATTATTTTCGAAGAAATACGGCCCAATGATTCCTCTAGCAAAAAATGTGGATGCATTGGCTTTTCAAAAGTCTTCCTGGGATTTTAATCAGCCCAAATGCGACAATTCTGCTTATTAACGAATCTACCAAGATGAAAATGGGCTTCATCACTAAAGATGATTTTTTGCGAACAATCATCATCGGCTTGTCTTTGCTCATGCACCCAATTGACGAATGTACGGCGGTTCAAATAGTCAGCAGTCCTCAGTTCTTGTGTCAAATAGATTTTGTAAGTGTGTATAGGGAAATCTTTTTTCAAAATTCGATGTAAAGTTGTTGTGGAGATGTTCAAGTGCTACGTGTGGTGACGAATAGAGGTGTCTTGATCTTCGGCCACATTCTCGCGCACTGCAGCAATGTTTTCAGCTGAACGGCGTAAACGAGCACGCAATGGCGTTTTTTTATTTAACCCTGACCCCGTTTGTTTGAATTTACGAACAATTTTCCCAATTGCACTCTCTGTTGGTCGATTATGTTGACCAAAAAAATCGCGAAGTGCCCGAAATGTATTTCTGTTTGAACGTTTATTTTCGTAATAGGTTTCAAGAACTTTAACATGTTGTTCTATTGTTAATCTTTCTATGGTTGAAATTACCAAAGACTAAAGTTGTTGGAACTGAAAGAAAAAGAAAAAAATCATTAGATGCTTAAACTTAACTCACATTTAAAATCGGTCCAAGTTATTGGAACACCATTTATAAAGATTTAAGGCTGCGTATGACGTAAAGGTTATTGGAAGAGGAAAGTAATGAGAATTGGTCAATTTTTACCTGATAATTAGAAGTTTCACCATGGAGTCTTATCATAGATTGGTCAGGTTTAGCCATGGAGAGACTTGTTCTACATCACCTTCTTGCGTGCTGTTCATCTCTCAAATGAAGGGATCAGCTAGTTGAGAAGATCTACGTTGCTTTGCATGACGCACGCTTAAATTGGTATATAATAGAAGAACGGCAATCAATTCGAAGCATGCCTTTGTAACGAAAGATTGGCCCGACATATATAACAGGAGAACAGAGATGTTACAGGAGATGACCAAGAGAAAAGCCACAAGAAAAAAAAACACGTCCACCAGGGGAAGAAATCTAACCTCAGAGATCTGGTTAGCTAGAATACTGCTCTACCACTGAGCTTTGCCCAAACAAACTATTCGTTAGCGTGCTGGATATTACATCTCAAAATCTCGGTTTCGATCTGCAACGCGAAAAAAAATTCAGTGTAGACTACTTTCGCTAACATCCCCTAGCTAACAACATCCATTGGACCAACATGGTAGGTTATGGTCCAAACATCTCATCCTGAATGACAAAGTCGTTTTTTTAACAGTGGTAGGTAAATACCCTGAAATAATAATATATATGTATATATAATGATTCTAATTTATTTCTTTTCCTCACAATTATTTATTACGCGATGTATTTTTCTGTGTTCTTTTTCCTTCTGTTTGGCTTTTTCCTCGTAATTTGGATGCCTCACCTGAACGAAGAATTATTTTCCCAAATTTTAATGGGTGATTTTGATACAATCTAACTTATATGTGTAATAACTATCTACATCCCTAACTAACTCTATAAGAGTAAATAAATATAATCATAGCAATGTTAAGAAACCATCCATCGAGTCTCTTAAGCGTTTCCTGTCGTCCATTTGAGATGAACCCATTTTCCAGATAAAATTTCCGCATCATTCATAGAAACGGGTCCTAACCAAAATATCTTATTTCCTTTTGTTTGGAACAAATAGATTTTGTTAGCATTTGTGTGGCCAGATATTTGGATCGGTCAAACAGTCCCTTCGATTTTCTCGACCAATGGCATATTATACAGGAAATTAGAGCTCCTCTAGTAGGAGCACAGATTAAAACGTCATATATTATAAGTAGTTGATGATTAAAATGAAATGATGAACAGGAAGATACCAGCGAGGCCTACATGCATGGAGTGAATATGAATTCTCCTTTTCTTTTTATGTCTGTCCTATAATTATATTATTTTCATCACTAGCAGGCGAAGCCTGCGGCAGAAGAGAGTACCGTCCTATTAAACCCACCCTCCCCCCTGGTTCGAAGAAGCGTGTTCGTGTATTTGAGGAATAGCTGAACCTGCATATAAAGGGTACACATGTAGATAAGTGTGTACAGTAGAGTTGAAATAGTTAAAAAAAATATAAAAAAAACAGCATGAAAAAAAGGAAAAAAGCATGATACACTAACGTTTGAATGTGTAAGTGGACTGGCCTTGAGCTGATCTCAGGGTCTTTGCTGGTTCTTGTTTCTGTAGTTCTGTAGTACTTGGTATACAATTGTACTTGATGCATTTATAAGCAAATCTCATTCCTCTCTTCTGAATTTAGTTCTTTATTTTGTTCGTAAAGTAGTCAAAGTAAATCGTATTGACAAAAAATGATTAGAATTCTTCTAACCCGATATTTATTTCCTTTTGTACTATTACTCTTTTTATCTTTATTCATTTATATATTCCCCCATTTAATGTTTATGGCGCTTTTGATGATTGTTAAAACTCTTTGAAAGGAGAGTGAGTTTTTTCATCATACAAAATGATAAAATCTGAACATTAAAGAGAATCTAAAGCAAGAATGTCTACTCTTTCAGAATTTAAGCATTTTTGTTGCCCGATAATAGGCAAAATCCATTTCCTCAACAGATTAGATTTTCTTCCATATAATTTTCACTTTTCAAAACTCATCTCAAAAATATTAGGGTGGCTCAGAATTAATTTTGCTCTACAAACTAAAAATGTCTAATAAATCTGTATTAATTTCAGAACCACCTAATATTTGTTATGCATAATCTTTCGGTTGAGCTCCTTTTGACTCAATTAATTACCAGTGATACAAAAGAGTTTTCTTGACCTCCATGTTTTCCTACATATATGAGAGGAAAATGCTCAGGGAATACTATATTAGCTTCAAGCATAAATACATAGTGTAACCAATGTATAGGTAAAGTTTTTACACGTCTTTAATATTCTTTCTTTGCTATCAAATATGTTTTAGTTTGCTGTCGTTAGGAGTTACAAGGTCACCTTGTACATGTAAATAGCAGACTCTAATTTGGCGTCAGTAGGTATCGCCATCTTAACCCGTGGGCGATAATTTTGGCGACAAACCTATCCAAATTTGGGCAAAATTTTACAGATTAAGGGATTTTGGTTATTGTTTATGTGCCACTGTATATTGATTATATTATTGCTTCCTATTTTTTGTTATTCCTGCACTAGAAAATAAACTTTTCGTGGTAAATTTCATGAACATCCCCACCACGACTTTTTAGCCATAATACGTATTTTTCTGACCTCCGCTATTTACTCTCTTTTCGGATAAAATGTTTAATTTCAATTTAATTTCATTATATTGGTTAAATTTTAAGAACATTCACACCACAAATTTGCGTTAACAAAATAAATATTTTTCTGAAGTAATCAGGGGTCAGAAATGCCAATATGGTATTCATTTAGCTTCACATTTTGGTGATCACAGTTACCACGAAAAGTAAGGAATTATCGGCAAAAATAAGCAATTTGAGCAGACATTGGCGATCATATATCGTTAACTTAACTAACTTAACCTAACCTAACACAAGCAACATTACCTAATCTAATCTAACCAGACCTAACCTAACCTAGAATAGCCTAACCATTTTCTGACGAGGAGCGTTAGGTAAGGTAGGGTAGGCTAGGTTAGGTTATATAGACTAAGTTAGTAGGATGTGTTAATTTTTCCACTTTCTAAAAATAAAATTGTGTAGCAAACCTTATGTGCCTTTTCATGCCCAAAGAAGAGATCTGCAAAGAAAAGTAAAAATTAATAACCGTTACCTACATAGATCGTGGCCTCAAATTTCCCAAGTCACTTAAATTCCAATTAAATGTACTGCATTTCTATTTTCTTTCAAATGCAAAATGAGACATTGAATTACTCCATTTCAGTGAAATTCTAGGACGTTTTATTAGTCACTAGCCTTTGCACAATTTAGTATACGGGGGTTGTAAATAGCTCAATTCCTGTTGCAACTTTTATGCACAGTGTCAGTACGACGTGCACGCCACTCGAGTGACGACTCAATCTGCTTCTACTTTTCATGCAAGAATGTAGTGTTTACTCCCCTTCATTTGTAGACCCTTTCACTAACTTATACCTCTTTTCAATCATAGTAAGTATTTCATAAATATTATATAATGAATCCTGGTATTATTTCTTGAAATATTATTCTAAAGTACATTTTTAATTACAGTAATTTTCCATCTATGATTAAAAACTAAAAACTTAGAATGGCTCACAAAATTACCTATGTTTAATATTATTTTCAGATGGTGAAACAATTTCGAAATTGAAGACAAGAAGTCAATTATCACATTTGAGGTCTTCTAGTTGCTAACGGGCAGCCGCTTCCTGTATTGTAACTTCCAACCGTGAGAGACATGTTAAGATTGGGAATTTTTCGTTGGAACCGAAACGTCCGAGAAAAAAGAAACTATACTGACAAAGAACTCGTAAATGACATGAAAGATCCGTTTCTGCATCAATGAAAAAGGCTAATGACATTTTCAAACCAGCTATGATTAATCAGCATTGCAGTATTGAAGTGAAACTTACTAAAGTGTGGCACAAAGCAAACGATACATCACCTGGAAGAGGAAATTTGGCAAAGAAAATGAATTCCTGTAAACACTTGACCCTCTTTTTGGAATCTTAAACTGCAAGTACACAATACAAATGTGTTCTAAAGATAGTTGTTCTACCACAGGTAAAAAGGGAAACCATCCCCACATTGATTCTATCTGTCCTCATCAGAAACAGATTCCCATTCTAGAGTTGGCCTTCGTAAATGCTTAGAGGATGAAGAAAGCAGGTAAAGCTAGCATGAAGATAAGTTCAATTGACCTTGCAGAAATGAAAAATCAGACTGCCTCAGCTAAAAGAGTAAAATAAATTGGAGAAAGGGAACAGAGAAATAAAACTAAAATGGATAAAATCAATTAGCGAGAAGAAGAAATAGACCAGTTCTATGTTAGTTCTTCTCGAGAACAAGACGCAAAATCGGGTGATAGTAGTTATAAGGATCTCGCTGAACCTTCACCAAAAAGAATTAAGTATAACACAAAGGATAATTTAAACATTGCATTAATTAGTATTCGCCATCATACTGGACTTCGGGAAGCTTCGAAAATTACTATGGCTGCTTGGACTGGTGCAGGACTTATCAACCAAGAGGATGCATCGTAGGTGTTCGAACACAATAAACTTAGACGGGCACAAGAAGAAATCATGAAGGAATTATCTAATCACAAGAGAAAGAACTGAAAGAAGGTGGGCTCGTATGATCGTTGTTCGATGGAAGAATAACCGAAACAAAACTTATGCTAGAAGTAGAAGGAGCTCATAGGAAGCTTTCTAGTCTCATTAAGGAAGAACACTACTCCGTTTGCTCCGAGCCTGATGGCTGATTTCTATTTCACTCCATGCCAGAAGCTGAGGTTGACGGTAGAAAACATACTTAAATCATTGCTGATCATATATTACGCTGGCTTCAAGAGAGGGACTTGACAATTCACTACAGGATATTGGTGGCGATTCAACGGCAGTTAATACAGGATGGAAGGGAGATGTGATGACATATTAGAGAAGAAACCTGGAAGAAGATTTGTTTGGATTGTATGTGATCTACATACTGGCGAGCTACCCCTCCGTCATCTCATTCATGAAGTTGATGGCCCGACAAAGCGCAACAATATGTGGTTAGGTCTTCTTGGCAACATACTTGATACAACACCTAAGCTTGAACTAGTAATATTTTTCCAAAGGTTGATTGTGGGCATCAAATTCCTGTGTTCCGGACGAAATCGTCAAATATTTCAGCACTGTTCAGTCCTACGCATACCGTATTGCCCAAGCGATAAGATTAGGGAAACTACCACAGTCATTGGCCCTTTGGAGATTAAACCCATCAGTAACAGTCGTTGGTTGACAACAACACTTCGTTTCTGTAGAATTTGGATTTTCAAAGACGGATTGAAGGGAAAAGTGCTGAATAACCTCAAGTTAATTGTTGAGTTTATTATTAGAGTTTATCTCCCCAATTGGTTCAATGTTAAACTCAATTTCATGTGGGTCGATGGTCTTCACCACCTGCTCTTTCAACTACAACAAATAAGAACGCAACGGAAGAAAATCAAAGACATCATCATTCCACTGGTAAAACGGTCAGCTTGGTGTGGTCTCTCTGAAGCAATATTGCAAGCTATGCTTTACAGTGAATGGTCAGAATTGTGAAAAAAGGCAATTGAAATCATTCTAGAGATCAGAGGAAACCAAGACGGCGACCAATTGGGTGACAGCTCTTTTCAAACGAAAAAGGGGCCTACAATAATTGTCGATGCGATACATATTTCAGAGTTAACTGAATTAAATTGTATGGTCTTAGAGCCACCATTGACAACAAAACTAACAAACAAAGATGGGAAAAGCTTCGAAAATGTTTCCATGCCGATGCTCAAATGGCTTCGCACACTTAAAATGTGGTCAGTCAAAATGGTCACGGAAGCTGTAGGCAATGTGGGCAGTTACGAGAGACGCGAGGGAAATATAAAAGCCTAAATAGCAATCCGCCAACTAATGGCACGAAACAAAAGTAAAAAGGATCTCATATCCTTAGCTTTCTTTAAGTAATTCATTAAACCTAAAAACTCTTTTGAAATTATGGACGGTAATATTTTTGGGGTGAATTCATTTTTTTATTATTTTATTAATACATATAAATTGAGATGCCATTTTTATTTAGGTAGGAGTTATTTTGAGAACCTTTTTTGGTTATATTATCATTTTGTACGCTTAAAGGCAATAAAAAAATGCTACACAATTACTTGATTTTCATTTTAGTGAAATCAGCCCCAAATTCGACACACCCTACAAGGTTAGGCCTGGTTCGCGACAGAATTACCTCAAACAATAATTCCTGTCCCACCAAATTTTTCTCGAATTCTTTTTGCAATAATTGATGGCAATCACCCGGGGAAAACTACACCAGTCGATAACTTTTTGATGTGATACCTACACTTGTTTCTCAATTTGCTGCTAGGTGGCTCTGTTAAATTCAAACCAATATACAAAATTAAGCACTTAAACTGACATTATTCTAGCGTTTTCAAAATGTTTCCATACAACCTCTTTGTCAAGAAAACCGAGTGGAAAGCTAGGTTTTCTGTAACTACCATGCATCGAGCATACATATTTCGTTCTATTAGCGTATGGTTAGGTATAATGGATAATAAATTTGTTTTATTAGATAAAATAAGTACCAAATTTATAAGCGAGTGCGAACAACCAGCACAGACTTGAGACATAATAACATAGACGTAAATGGTCGCCGTTTAAATTGTAAATTTGCTAGCCCAAATTTTCACCCATATTTCAAGTTCTCACTAACTATTGTCTTTTACAGCCGTATATATATAAACCCCCTCCTTGCCCGAAAAAATAGGAAAGCATAGTTTTACTAACGATAATCTTTTTGGAACCTAAAATTTTTGGAATTTGCTTTTTGTTATTGGCATTAAAAATGTAGACATTTTCCATCGGTTACTCATATAGACAATTACTAAGTATTCCCTTCCATCGAAAATTTGATCGCGGTTTTATTTTCCACATTTTCGGGAAAATTACTGTTCATTTTGTCTTTCCTTGGAAAAAAGGTCCTTTTCAATTCATCTGCAATGACTCGTTATTCAATACTATTTTCATGTCTAAAACAAACACCCAGAAGTAATATCTAAAATACCCAAGGAGAAATAAGGCAAAGTCATGTCTAGCAACGACAGGCAAACAGCATGTTAATCTCAAATGTACTCTTGGCCTCGTGAAAATACTTGATTTAAATATTGATTACACTGTGTAACATGATTTTTTTCTTTGGTTAGCAACTGTTGTTTTCTATTTGTTGCGTCTATAACTTTTGAAAACATTGTTATTTATTTCAAAATTTGCTTTTGTTTCCAGGAAATAATATCTATATAAAATTTACCTATTATCTCTGGAAGGAAGTGGCGAATTTGATCTTTCATTTGCATAAAGTAGAAACAAAAATGACATGATACAAAGATAGCAGTTATTTATTCTAGAATTACATAAGTGAGAGAATTAAAATATTAGAAATTAGTAGTTTTCCGTGATTTACGCTTATACAGTAAATTACTCTCATGAATCAGCCCTTACATATTGTCTCCCATCAGATTTTCATTATACGATCCTTGATATCGGCGTCTAAAGCGAAGTAAGTCCTGATGAAAGCGATCGCCATACTCCTCGGACTACGCTCCCACCTGCTTAAATTTATCAAGATGAGCGTCAAGTTCTCAACAAGCTCTACATAGTTTTTGGCTTTGTGATTACCTTGGAAGCCCAAAACCCCAACGCTAAGGCTTTCCACGCTGCTTTTTCCGTTCTAGTGATCTCCTCGAGAAACTATTTCCAATCCATGATCTTTTTTATTTGTGGACCGACGAAGACCTCATCTTCCACCATTGCCGCAGATTGCTTAGGAAAGAAATCTCGGAGATACTTGAAAGCTGCAGATTACTTATCTATAGTTCTGACGAATTGTTTCATAGGCCCCAATTGTAAATGCAGAGAAGTAACCTACTTTTGGGGAGGTCCAACAAAGGCTCCCATTTGATGTTGTTTCTCCCCACACTAAACTCAGTCCGTTGTGGTCAATCCCGCTGATGGTAGTGTACCACTGTGGCCCTGCTCTCCCAAAAGCAAAGATAACAAGGTAACTTGGTAAAGCCACCTTGGAGACACAACAAGCAGGCCACCATTTTGAAGTCTCCGATAACCTTCTAACCGCACTCTTCATATTCCAATGCATCTAGCAAGATCTTGACTCTGCTGTATTCCTCTTTGAGCTGGACTGGGTGAGCAAGGTTAAGAAATGGATATATGTTCCTGTTATGAAGCACCCCTACTTTGAGGCTCCTGGACGAACTGTCAATAAATAGGCGCCAATCGTTTGGGTTACAGGTGATTCCGATTGCTTTAAACAGTCTGGTCACATTGTGACTAAAGCCAAGTTCATCTTGGCGTGTAAAATAGCTTGAAAAACACTGGTGAGGCTTTCTCTGATCTGATATTTGCACACTGTCATCTAACAACCCCACTGCTGAGCCTCGAAGTTAACCACTCAGCATTGGACTTTGTGAGTCCATAATCTCGGACAAAGTCGTTGAGATCTTTTAGGTTGGGCTAGTATGGGTTTCTCTCCTCAGTTGCACTCTGTAATCTGAATCGATGACTTCATCCTCTTCTGAAATGCTTTTTCTTTCTAAAAACGTTTTTGATTTGATGTCGATCACTGATGGAAGTTTTTTTCAGAAAATAAACCTGTTGATTCATTGGAAAATCGTAAAATTCAAATTATTCGTTTCCATATATATATATATATATATTAAATTATTGGGTAAGATCTCGATTAATTTGACATTTTCAATCTTGTAATTTTACTTTCTTTCACGAAAACTTAAAACAATGAAATTTGAATGAGACTTTGAACGCAGGTCAGGCAGAAAATTATATATACTGCATTTTAGCAAGCATTTATTTTTACTATAAATAAATTGAGAGATAAAAGAATGTATAGGCAACTGTAACAAATCTATAAAACTCTCAATGTTTGTAATATTGTTTAAATCTAGAATCGATATATTTTTATTGTTCTTTTAATGGTAGCATGAGAAGAAATTAGAGGAACCATGAAAACGAAGTAGAATTGGTATTCAGGTATTACACAAGGCAATAATTGAAAACTTCCTGAAGTTCCTTTAATGTGGAAGATAACCTAACCTAACATACAATTTTCTGTGCAATTAATTTTAATGATGGCTCTACTCTTTAATATATTCCTTTAACCGAAATCGGAATCACTTTAAATAAGGAATTGAAAATATAAAAAGTGTTAGGTCAAGAGAGTTAACCCAATTCACTTTAGAGAATTAGAAAAGTGCACAATAAATCCTTTAGAAATGTTTTTCACACACCTATAATGAAGGAATCCTCTCAAGAAAGTTTAAAAGAGACAAATTTTTCTCCTATTTTCAGAAAATGTACATAAAATAATCTAAACTTTTGAGCAGCACAAAGCAGTCGATAACTTTTACATCGATTATAATCAGTGGTGTTTGATGCTGCTCCGCTGAAATGACACAATAAGGTTAAAGCGTAGGGTATAAAGTGGGATGGAATTAAATAGGCCCAAAATGGGTCTTTAGACCATTGACAAAGTAGTAGAAAATGAAATTCACTTAAGCTGGTCAGTACTCGGTAGTGCTGTTCATAAGATATATGTTCATGTTACGTTTCTTTTAAATATTCGAATGATACAAAGTTATGAAAGTGAGAAAATATATATCCGTGTTTTACTGAAGTTACAAAGAGCCTTAAATAAAAAGGAATGGCTCAAAGAATGACACGAAATAAAGGTAAATAAATCTATGCTTAAGTCTCCGAAATTCACAAGAGGAATATAACATGACCTCTCAAAGTCTATACGCAATTAGGCTTTACATAAAGAGTTGAGGATATGAACTTCAAGCGACCGAGATATTTGAAAACAAGGTATTTTTGCCCGAAACCCCCCAAACCTCCAGTTTTTAAGTTAAATACAAATATATTATTCGTCCATTATATATTTATACGGCCTCTGTCGGACACTTAAAATATGTATGCCGTTCAATTTTGGTTTCTTCATCTGAAAAACGCATTTAAACCATAGAACGCATTGAACGTTGAGCAACAAAATTAATCCTTGTGCTAAGAAATAGAACGTATGCTATGAAATTCTATTCACTACTTTTGAGTGCCATCGCAATAGATCTTGCACAGTCGTGACCCGAATGAGGTAAGTCATCATCAATTGCATTTCATACGCATCGTTGATTCATTTTCCTATACGCATCACCTTCATATCTTTAGGATTGGTATTCAATTATGTTTTTATTTGTACGCTTATTGTTAATTTGAATTTCTCTTTTGTACTTCAATTTTCTATTTCCTTTTTCTTATGATTGTCAGTTGTAAATTCAACTTTATTTTTTGTTACCGGGAAAATATGCCCACTTTAAAGCAAGTGCACTAGTCACCTTACAGCTCTAGTTCTTACTGACTTGATGCGAGCCTGTTTCTTGAGCTATCCCCTTCTTGTTGAATCGTAGGCGAGGTCTTCGAACCAAATGATGAAATTTACATGAAAATCAGGATGACAATCGCTGTCAAGCCCAAGAGCAACATGGCCTGGTCGCTATTTGAGATGTGGGTAAAAACAATATGGGGCATTTCCCCCAGCAAGTAGGTACACTTCATGGGGATGATAAAGGTGGGAGGATAGCTGGGCTGGCATGGATCATGAGGCCCAAAATATATCTAACCACCATCTACCCCCTCATATAACCATAAACCACTCGGTCCCGTGTTCGATAGCACAAGGAAAAGCACGGCCAGATAGAGTGGGAGTGGATAACCGACCACAGAAGGAAAGCAACCCAAGCTATCCTCCCTCGACAGACATGAGTTGCGCTCACACGGGCACATGTGTAAGACGTCCCGGCCACAAAAGCTTAAAAGCTTCGTAAACTTGTGAAGCTCAAGATAGACATCATGAAATTTAGTTAGTGTAAAAATCAGTAATTGAATAAGTATTCAAGGGGAGGTATTTGAAGGAGGAACATTTAAGGAAAAAGTAGTTGAAATTTGACAAATATAAAATGAAGAATGTTAATAAAGTAATTGAAAGGATCAAATATTTGATATGACCAAGTATTTGAAATGAAATTTGAGATTATGTTTGAGATGATCAGATATTTGACTTGATCATGTATTTGAAATGACGTTTGAGATGATTGAATGAGGTTTGCAATTATCAAGTATTTTCCTGATTATATATATATATATATATATATATATATATATATATATATATATATATATATATATATATATATATATATATATATATATAGATAGATAGAGAGAGAGAGAGAGAGAGAGAGAGAGAGAGAGAGAGAGAGAGAGAGAGAGAGAGAGAGAGAGAAAAAATAGAGTTTTGAGATTATGATTGAGATGATCAAGTATTTGACTTGAGCATGTATTTGAAAATGAGGTTTGAGATAATCAAGTAATTGAGATGATGATGATGATGAGTTTGAAATAAAGATATGAGATGGGGTTTGAGATGACCACGCATTTGTCACGATCATAAATTTGAAAAGGAAGTTTGAGAGGATCAAGTATAAGACTTGATCATCTTTTCAAAGTAAGGTTTGAGATGATCAAGTACTTCACTTGATCTTGTATTTAAAATGAGGTTTGAGCCTTCTTTAAAATGGGTATCTTCTGCTACTTAAAGCAAAAGAATTGAACCTTTTTCAGATAAAATACCGCTAAAACTTTTCTTAATAGCTCAACGAGTGGAGACTACCTAAAATCTTTCGTCCTTAAGGCGGGGGAAAGTCGAGTCAAAGCCAAGATTTTGGAATTTTAAATGAAGAATTTTAATGATTAAATTAGATCGATTTTTGAAAAGGGGATTGATTGAGCAGGCGGAGCAAGACGTGCTTGCATCGCAAAATATGTTAAGCTCTACCCAACAATCATCCTGAACGGCATATCGTAGAATTTTCACTTCGACCAACTTCACTAAATCGGTGCGAATTTTTTTCCCAAGTAGTAACATCGCGCGCGTCTTTTCGCGGGTGAGTCTACATCTCACTATGTCGGTCGGTCGGTCCCCGTTATGCTTTTATTGTTTTTGTAATAACATAGTAACTATTCGGCTGATTCTAACAAAATTTCAAACCATAATCTTGTTTTAAATTCTCTTTCGAATGATATAATTACCAAAGTCCTCTCAAGGTTAGCCTGTAAATTATTTTGTTTTGGCAATAACATCATAACTATTCTGCCAAATCTAACGAAATTTTAAATCCTTATGTTCTTTTACATTCTGTCGTAAATGATATAATTGCTAAAGCCCTTCCATGGTTATTTCAGCAATTATATTGTTTTGGCAATAACATCATAACTATTCGGCTGATCCTGACGAAATTAAAAACCCTTATGTTGTTTTACATGCCCTTTTGAATGATATAATTGCTAAAAGCCTTCCAATGTTAGCCAGGGAATTATTTTATTTAGGCTATTGCATCATAACTATTCGACACATTCTAATGGAATTTGAAACCATAATGAGGTTTTATTTTCTCTTTCGAATGATTTAAGTACCAAGGTATTTTCAATATTATTCTAGGAATTATTGAAACTTTTGAAAATCGTAAGCTATTAAATCAGAATAAGTGAGAGCATGGGATATTTTGGTCATCAGACCTTGTTCATGAGCAGTCTACCACGAATAAGAATCGGTAGATATAATCCGAATTTACGCTCAATTAAAACCATTATATCACTGTTAACTTGAAAATTGTATCCCAAGACTCTTTCGAGTTCACAGTTCTGTTTCTCGGACATCTTCTCGGCTTTGAATAAGTTTTTTTATCTCTACAAGATCTGTATTCCTGGGTCGGAGCTCGAACCCCCATTGAGCCAACCTTTCATTGGTGCGAATGCACAATTTCTTGAGGAAGTCAGCATCCGAGTTAGTATACAGAAAATAATCGAGATAAAATTAAGCTATTAAATCAGAATAAGTGAGAGCATGGGATATTTTGGTCATCAGACCTTGTTCATGAGCAGTCTACCACGAATAAGAATCGGTAGATATAATCTGAATTTAGGCTCAATTAAAACCATTATATCACTGTTAACTTGATAATTGTATCCCAAGACTCTTTCGAGTTCACAGTTCTGTTTCTCGGACATCTTCTCAGCTTTGAATAAGTTTTTTATCTCTACAAGATCTGTATTCCTGGGTCGGAGCTCGAACCCCCATTGAGCCAACCTTTTATTGGTGCGAATGCACAATTCCTTGAGGAAGTCAGCATCCGAGTTAGTATACAGAAAATAATCGAGATAAAATTAATTATTTAAAACTTAAGTATAACATTCATTAAGAAAGATCTCGAAATGATGTTTAAAAATGAAATTTAACACAAAGGAGGAGCACGTTAGACCAAGTACGAGCAACTTGTATCTATAAGAAACTAGTCTGCCTTCCTTAAGCCAAAAAAACAGAAATGATTTTTGTCGCTTTCTGACTTCAATCGAGAGAATTTGATGAAAAGCTTGTTTACTGTAACAAGGTAGAACGAATTTGTTAGAGCGAAGTCTACATAGGACGAAAACATACAAGTAAATTTACTCCTCCGAATGAAACAAGTAAATTTACTCCTCCGAATGAAACCTCGTTTAAGGAAGGCGCCTGGTCACACTTCAGAGAGCAATTAAACACAGGTGGAATTTTCGTGATTTTTTTGAGAAACCGCTCAATTTATATTTGTTGATCCACCGCGCATCGGTATCCTTTAGCTCAAGAGATTCTGTTGAAAACAGATACCCTAGGCCAAAATCTAAATCAAGTTCTGATTTTGTGATATTCAAAGAGTAGAATAATTAGATGACAGAATAAAGGCAAATTGACTACATGTTGGAAAGTTTTGTTAGCCTCCGGTTCCAAATAAGGCCCTTGGTGCAAATTAATTCCATTTCCTAAATCCTCCTCTGCCTCTATCTTAGAATCGGAGAAGCCAAGACACATCGGATTACCTCTAGAAGAAAACTACTCTTATCTCTGTACAAGGTCTTTGAGTGTTGTAAAGAGGAGTGTTGATGGTTATTTGTAGTGAAGTGCTCCACAATGGGAAACTCTTCCTCGCATTGCAAGGAGAGAGTACCTCATAATTCGTTCGCCTTAGCATTGCCACCTTGTTCTTGCTGAGGAACCCACAAAGCCTCTCTTGAGAACACTCCGGTGGGCCAGCCCACCAATGAATTGGTAATTTCACCTAACTAGGATCAACGGCTGTGTTCTGAAGCGTGGTGGCATGGAGAAGGGTGTAGAGCGAATGACCATCTGATACTGGAATATCGTTTATTTGTTTGGTACTTTCGTAAGGTATCGGGCCCTTTTCTGTCTCCAGATTGGTCCCCCCATGCAATCTATATCTAACAACTTTAGAGTTTGAATGGCTTCAACCTCCACAGAGAGCCTATTCCAGCTATTCTATCCTTTTGAACAAAGGATTGGGAAAAGGCCTCGTCTGCCAGTGGGATCTCCTTTTACCTCATAAACATAATTTCACTTTCAAATCCTATAACCGTAAAATCCAAGCTTAAATTGTAATCGACCAATAATTTGATTAACGATTGGGTAGATTCGAAGCGAAAGGCCGCCTCTAATTCTTCTATGCGGCTGATTTTCACCCGATGAATGTTTGGATCGTACAAGAATAGGAGGGTAGTTCCTCCAGATTGGCACCCAATAGGAAAGCTTCGGATTCCAAGATGTATGACCTTTGGCTCGCTATATCGATTAAGCTACACACAGGCAAGAATGTACTCCCCAATCCAAGATATCGGGTCAGAGGCGGAAGAAGGAAATCTGAATAGAGTTTTGAATTAACGGAACGTTTGGCTTCTTTCATATCCGACTCTAGAGCCGTAATCTGCCCCAGGTTTAGTTACAAATTTATATCTCGTTTTACGATGATGGGACATGTTGCAAATATGTGAGTTTTTTCCTGGCAGAACTTACACGGGTAGAACAGGAAGCGTTTGAGCATGACATGATTCTGGCGGATGTCGAGTGGAAGAAGAAACAGGATCAGAGGCTCAGTTCTAAGCAACGTTGAATTCTAATATCAGCAGTTTCATATACGTTAGAGTTCATCAGTTTGTGAGGTTTGATGGACAACTTGCACTAAGAAAAGATGAAATTTAAGTTTAGATTTGAAGGGAGGAACGAGTTCGAAGCTTGTGTTTTGAGAGGTCATTATGTTAGTTTTAAAATTTTTGACATAGAGTGGAGGTTTAGATACGGGGGCCTGAAAGTAATAAACTGTTTTCAAAGCAAGAGGGCAAGCAGTGTTATGTTCAGAACTTTCTCGGATGTAACTCTCATTGCTGGGGCACGAGGGGCCACTCATTTCTTTGAGGCCTCCGCTTGTATTCTTATAATTGTCTAAGATTTGTGTGAGGGAAGGATATCAGCCCTAGGGGGAAACCTTAGCTCCCTTTTAAAGTTGTAAGTAATTTCCCTATAAATTACGTGAGATACCATAATATTCCAGCGCTTCCTTCATTGAAAAATGAATCTTAAATCCTTTCAATACATACAAGATTGCCTGGATTTCATTCAAGAACATTGAGAGTTTGTGAAGACTTGAGTAGTGAATAGTCTCAGAGTTTATGATTTTAGAAAAATACTAATCGATAACTGCGTTTTAGTCGAGAAATTTCTTTCTATGTAATTCTAAAGCAACGCATAATTGGCATCTGTATTTCTGGGAAGCTTGACTAATGAGTACACGTAATCTATAAGATACCCATTCAATTAAGTGAGCATGGTGGCAGAAAAAGCTTTTCAAATTGTAACAAAAGGGAAAGTTAATTAAGTCTATCGGTCATACCGTGAAAAGCGATGCAGGGTAATGCAGGCAGGGAGAGTTTTCGTACTACGGGTTTGGCCAAGTCGCCTAATATCTCTTTGAGATCCGAGAATTTAATGTTAGACTCCAAGGAGGACTGAGGGGTGGGGGAGATTACGTATTAAACGAAAACTCATTTGATTTAGATTTAAATCAAGATTCTGATTGTCTAAATCATTTACGAAAGCAAAGTGGGAATTTACCATATCTATCTTTGTTTGAAATACTTCAGGGCCTATGACCTCTGCGTCTTTTAAGTCAGAGCTAATTTTATGAAATTTAATGATGATTTTAGATTGAAACAAGACCCTATTTCTGACCAAGACTTTGATGTGTGATTCTATTTCCTCAGAAATAGAAATTTGTGTATTTTAGGCTCTTTAAGTTTGAAAGGAAAACGTGAAGCTTGGTTGAGCTAAAAAGGTTATCTAATGAGGCTATTTGTGGGAGAACAGACTTTTTCCAAATCAATCGGATTTTCAATAAGAATAACTAATGAAAATATGAATTACTTCCCACTGTTGTTAGATTTGTTCCCCCAAAAGCACAGCAGGGGTAAGCAAGTAGGTCGCGCTTAGATGAGAGGTGCTCGTCTCCAATTGATTTGAAAAGATAATTTTGTCTATCAAGAGATTATTCGAAACGATGTTTGGTTCCCAATGCTCTCGTTACTTAGAATTTAGTGTTTGGGTAAAAAATAGATATAAGGTTATGTATCAGTTGAAAGGACTGAAAGTTAGAAAGAATTTAGGCGGAAGAGAGCGCTAAATAAGTTTTGAGATTTGATAGGAATTCGAGGGATCTCGCAGAACCAATTTGAAAAAAATGGTTAAGAGCTTATCTTGGTTGAAAAGTAATGGAAAAGGAAATTACGTAAGGGAAGATGTCGTTTTCAGTTCCCGCTGGTAGGATTGGCCCTGAGTTCCCTCTTCTTCAACTTCGTAAGTGTTATGTCGCAAAGTCTATGAGTTTGAGCGGTTGAGGAAACGATTAGAGATATTTCTTCTTTAAACTTCAAAAAAGTTCTGAGTGGGAGTGCTTCCTGTAAGTTAGTTTTCAAGGAACCGGGGAGTTGAGTTAGGGATAATAAAGATGAGAGGAGAGGAAACCAATCCATGTTATTCTCCCTCGACGGACATGCGTTCAAGCTCACACGGACACTTCTGTAAGACGATGACTGAAGCTGTAAACTTATCAAACTCGTCATTTTCTTAAATTAAAGAAATTGTTTGAATTTTTCACCAAACGAAGGCTTCATGTGTATTTCGCACTATTTTATCAATCTAGCTGCTGTCGCCTCACACTCAAGTCTTTTATGAGGTTCAGCCTGATTGTCAATTGTCGTACTCTTATTGATGCGTAGTTTGAAATTGAACAAATGATATCTAAATGACAATGTTCAAGGAGTATATATGTTAACGGGACAGGAATACAGATCTGACTTTTTCGAAGAGAGCTCTTCTTAGTGAAATGATGAAGGAATCTTTGGCTTTACAAATGCTATGAAAGAATGTCACCCTTGGTATGATGTAAGGTAAAATTACTTCACTACAGTAATCCGTGAAGAGCATGAAGTTGGTCTCTTGTACTCAAAACCTGTCGAGTTTTCCCAATAAAAGCGACTAAAAAGAGTATGTAAGAAGCATAAGAGTAATAGAAACTGCGATAGGGACTGTAAATTAGTATGTTGTAAAGGCATATCTTCATGATTACTTACAGAACATTAGTCCAAGGCCAGAGTTGCATCAGTTACTCCTTATATTTTAGTTGCAAAATTAACTACCACTTCACTATTACAAAATCGATTCATTCACTATCTTCTCATTTTTACATCTCCTAGAAGTGTACCATTCTAACCATGATCCCTTCGCACTAATAATAATAAATATATGAATTCAATCTTAGTTATGATTGAACCTCCCATTCAGCGTGAAATAACTCCAATGGATCGAATGATTCCATTCGACCTCTAAAAAAATATTAACATTGGAACCAATCAATATTTTCGTATTTTACTATTTCAATCTAACGGGAATATTCTCTTTAAGCTCCCCAACTTTTCTCATTAAATTTCACCGCAAAGTATTAGCTTCCAGAGCGCCCTTTCCCTCCATTCGCCGTACAGCCCCTAGACATCCATATCCCATTCTCTCTTCAGCTTCTTTCAACTCTCTTTAAATCGTAATCTTGGCAATCTGCCTTCAAGAGCAAAAGGCTAACCATCTCTTCATACTCGCTCCCAGCCAACGCAGACCTCATATCGAGTGAATTGAGTCTGATTGGTTCCTCTTTCTCCAAAGAATCCAATCGACGGAAGATTCGAATCCTTATCATAAATGAGGCGGCGACTTTGTGTTTCGATAGAGGAAATTTAGCGATATTTTATTATCACATTAATAATTTTTGTATCCCAATTTTTGAGAGGAACGAATTTACCAAACAAGGTTATTATAATTTATAACAATATATTTTCCATTATAAACAATATAACAAAATTTTTGAATGCTTTCGAGAGAACTCTTAAAAATTAGCCTAACTTGGAATTAATACGAAAGTTTTTCCAATCTTAGGCCATCGCGAAAAGTAAGAGAGAATGCAAAAATGGAAAAGAAAAAGATTAATAGAAAAACTATATGTCGAAAATAATAACTATAAATTTCATTTTCAATTAACTTTTATAAGTAGATCAAGTTTAAAAATACCAAAGATGTCTTAAAATATGAACAATTACTGATAAATAGTTAAGAATTCAGTGGGAATGGTTTACCTTATAATTGCGGGGTCCTTTCAAAACAAATAATTCAGAGTAAAAGTTGGCCAAAGATTAATGCTTAGCTGTTACTCGTTCAGAGTTGCAAGAAAAATACGATAACAAAAATATACCTTTACTAACAAATAAATAAAATTTAAATTTATACAGGTACAGAATTTAAAGTGAAATGTTCGAACGGGACACAGGAAGCATAAATATGGGATTAATCGACGGGGTCAGTTCGGTGATTAAAAGTGGATTTTAATCCGGGGCTCACACAAAGGATGAGACGGTTTGGGTAAACAAGATTATAGAATAATCTGTAGGCGTCAAAGATGCAACTGCTTACGTGTTTGTTGAAGGGAAGGGCCAGTTGGGATACGATGACTGCGATGGGTAGCGGGGTTACCTCACGGGACGGATGAGGAAGCACATGTAGTTTGTCCTTCGGAGATGGAGTTCCTCGTCAGATACTCGACGATTGACTATGGCAAAGTTCACGGGTGTCGATTTGGCCTTTGTCCTCTAATCGAAATCCCCGGTGTCTCCTATCGCGACGGGTAAGCGTGTCCTTTGTTCGTACGCAGTGTTAGGCAGAACAGTGTTCAGTCGGGGTGCTGTGTTCCGGTACTATGGTACTGAAGGGCTACATTGCTACATGCTAAACCGAATTGAGAGAATATATAGACGCTTCCCCGGTTGCTGTGATTACCCGGTGAGAGTCGCAACGTCTCGCGCGATCTTGGGGGAAGGTAAGCGACTACTTTCGGGAAACCGAGATACAGTTGGCTTAGAATGTTAAAAGAGATTTGATCTATGCCAGAGGGCAGGTGGCTAGCTGAAAGTACATGCAAGCCTAGGAAAATGTGTCCTTAAGTAATTTGACGTCAAGGGTTTAATTATTTTGAGCTTGAGCAGATTGTTAACCTCGGCGTTAAAAGTATTTATCAAATGAATTGGGACGGGGTAAGATTTTGAGAGAACATGTTCCTAGCTAGTGAGAGTTATGTCGTGCTCAAAATTAATAGCACACCCAGGGGTCTCGGAAATCACTTCCTCAATGTAATTAGAATAAGCCGCAGATGGCTATTTTGATCAGGAGTTAGCAGCTTATTAATATCTAAGGTGGGAGGTGGTGAATTGGAGGCGCCGAGCACGGCGGGTAGTGGGTAGTCCCTATCCTGTTCGACGCAAACGGCCTATATAACGTTTATGGCATCTGTCATGTAGTAGGCCTCCAAAGCTCTCGGCATTTTAATATGCAATCTCGGCACACTTTTCTAGTCTTCGTCGAAGATCTAAAACATACGCATTGGAAAATTGAATTTTCCTAACTAACTTGGCGTTAGAGAATAACTCCTTGGGGCTGCTGATGGGACTTTGCACGTTACGTCCGTAGATTATTCAAAGGGGTTAATCTGAGAGTACGATGATAAAATCTCCCTGTATGCAAATAGTGCCACGGGCAAAAAGCGATGCCACTCGGCACACATCTTTTTTAATATTGATTTCGATGTCACATTAAATTTTTGGCAAACTCCGTTTGCGCATGAATGAAAGGGATTGGTAAAGAATGGTTTTACCATCAACAGTTTCCCGATATATTCCATTAATTCAGAGGTAAATTGCTTACCTCTATCAGACAATACTTCCTTTGGAATGCCTACCCTAGAGAAAATGGAAATTAAGGCTTCAGCACACGTAAAACAGTCGATTTATTTTAAGGGTATGGCGTCAGGGAATCGAGTGGCACAGTCCACAAGGAAAAGGACATAACTATGCCCTTTGCTAGAAAGGGGAGGAATGTGGCCAACAGGGTCTAGGGCCACTCGAGAAAAGGGTTTGGCTACGATCGGTCCCTTCTTGAGGGGGGCAGGTTTAACATGCCCGTTTGCCGTGGTTTTCTCAGAGATGTCACGTGATTGCCAGTATTCCGAAACAATAATGCAGCACCTGGCCAGTATAAATACCGACAAAATCCTCTGAGCAGTCTTATTATGGCTAAATTGGCCAGAAAACTTATTATCATGGGCAATTTTTAGCACCAGTTGGACATGCGAACGAAGAACACAGAGGGTGTGAATCTTTGGCTTAACGCCAACCGAACAAACGCGATATAACAAGCTTTCTTTTATGATATAAAAAACTGTCTTGATAGCAAGAATAGAATCCTGCTCTAGGGTTCGAGATGTTTCCTACAAGAAAAGGAGATTTGGACACTCCTTTTGTCTTTGAGCGAATTCTACACTCATAATGCCGCTGAAATCCGAATCTAAGGGAATTTTAATGGGAGCGGGCGTCTAGGAATCCTTCTTTGTCTGAACTCTCGTCATAACAGGCTGAGCCACCGGGTTAGATAAGACTTAAGGGCATTGACTATCCAAAACGGAGCAGAATTTGATAGGGGCTGAAACGACTTTAGTCCATCCTGAGAAGTATTGAAACTCCAGGTAACAGTTTACAATGAAGAAGTGGTTTGAGCGTCCAAGGTAGTCGGGCTGCTGGGATCTTGTGCTACACGCTGAACTGAGTTAAGGGAATATATAGACGCTTCGCCGGTGCCTGGGATTGCCTGGCTTGGGTATCCACTACTCCCGCGTTCTTGGGGGAAGGCAGCCACTCCTTAGGAGGAACAGAGATAAAGTTAGCTTAGAATTTTCGAAGAGCTGTGATCTATGCCGGAGGGCAGGTGGCTGGCTGAAAGGGCCTGCAAGATGAAGAAAGTGTCTCCCTAAGTAAATGCATGTGGGGTGCAATAAAACGGTGTCGACCGCATCGTCGCCTTAGATCAGTCTTGCTTCCCAGGCTCTATGTGGCGATCCCCAGACCAAGTGGGTAGACAAGGATACGAGGGCGCCATTAGACTTTATTCTTCTACATTAATTAAATTTAATTATCTCTAAATATTTCCTGGTTTTCTCTGTCAAACTATTTATGTTTAATTCCTTGTACAAATAAAGATTTACCAATTTTTTTATAATAATTTTTAGATTAATCAGAACACCAAGCTACCTATGTCCCCTATTATGTTATTCTTGTTTTTAACTAATGAGATGAATGGTTGAACCATAATTTAAAAACGCAGCTGTGTAAACACTTAAAAATATGAGGGAAACAAGATAAAGCTTAAAAATAGAGTATAAACTAATATATTACTACTATTAAAACGACGAAGTTGTACGTTCTGTTGAAAATTATTTACTCGCTGAATAGAGGCAGTTTATGTAAAATTCCCAAGATTTGGGAGAATTCTTCGTCCAAATATTCTCAGGTTACTGAGCGAGTCCGCAGAGGAAGAGAAAAACCCCCGAATGTTTGAATTTATATTTATGGGAGGGAGAGGAATAAAAATGAATATATGAGAAAAAGAAAGTAGGTTTACGTTAGAGGAACTATTTAAAGCACAAAAGTGTTTATTTTATTAATAAATCTAAAAAAAATGGGGAAGTGTCATTTTTCTCTGAATTAAAAAGAGTAAATTTAAGTAAAGGAAGTACAATAATAAATATGTTAGGAAAAGATAAACATCTTTCGAATTAAGCAATGAACAACTTACATATAAGTTCCTTGGAGCCAAGTGGCTAGGATGTCTAAAGTGGTAAGAAGGAGATTGGTTTTAACAATATCCCATAGACTTTCGACAGAACTGAAGATAAACAATCGCTCAGAGCTAAACGAATTTAATTTTTTTTTAATTTCTCTAACCTAAAAAAACATCGATAACATCTTACTATTCAAACGTTTATAGACCTTAATTTCTTATGTTCTAGGAAGTTTAAATTTTCATAGACCGTAAATATTTTATTGAAAATTTTGTGTATTTCCAGTACGGCCGAATCTCTGTATGGAATTTCTTTTTTAAACTCAATTTCTTCCTACCAATTTAAACATGATTTCTAATTGGCTCTATATTTATGATGTAATTAATTTATGGAAAAGATGGTCATCTTTTTCACTGATCCTGTTCCTTCACTTACATAAATTTACTTTTAAAATTGAACATCCTAACCTAAATTAACCATTTGATTGTATCCCCTGCCCCTAAATTTTTCAAATTAACCATCGACCGACTGAGTGGTATGATAATAAAGTTAGGCATACTTTTTTTCTGAATATTATAATCAACATACTTTATCCCACGCACACGATCCTGCACATGGCCAATTACAACACCTCTATCAATTTCTTGTATTCGCAGCAAAACATACCAACTCTCCCCTATGTCCTGGAACCCTGACGCTGGAGTACTAATAATCCCTATGCGGGTACTCAGCTACAGACTCCAAAAAGGAGTACGATCGTTTCTTATTCGGCTACTCATATTAACATGGTCCAGGGGCGGATTCTTATATGCTTCTGTGATCTATATTTAGTAAAAAAAAAAATACTAAATGATATCTCCATCCCTCCGACGACCAGCCTCGGAAATATTTTGGCTTGCCAGTGATTGTCATTCAGCTCATTATGTGCATTTCCTTATTCCGTTGTGCAACATAATAGTTTAGTTCTACGTTGCAAGAACCAGGTTAGGAAACAGCACCGAATTCCATAGCTGATCGATACTATGTATCTATATGAATTTTTACTTTTTTAATGAGATAATTGGATATATAATTTCTATGTCCTTACAGGCACAGTGAAAATGAGAAGAAATGTGGATTCATGGAAAAAATGCTGTTGAAAGAGGCAAGTGGAGTTTTCCTTCTTTTGTTAGCCGATTCACTACACTTATTAATATTAAAAATATGTGACGAAAGAAGTTGTCTCCCTTGCTCAGATTTTTAATTATTAAGCGATTAAGATTCTTTATTGGCTATTTAGCCCATACAAGGCTTGAGGCCCTGGAAACATGTAACTGGAGGCATAACGAGGCTATAAAAGTCTTGAGGCCCTGAAGATGATGTGTGTGAAGGCCAGAATTATCAATGACCGGGCGATTTGCTCATTATGACCGTAGGAACGTCTTCCTTATTATTAGCTTCTTCATATTGCTTCTATCACATATTGAAACTAATGCTTCCCATGAGCATCCTACGAGAAGGAAGTAGCATAGCGTTCTTATTGCCCTAATATCCCTGAGTATTATCTTCACCCGCTCCAGTTTAATCGAAGAGGTTCAATCTGATGTTTGCTTGAAGGCGTCCATCTGGCCAGATTGAATTAGGCTTATGGGAAGATAAGATTGTTCGAGTCGCCAGCGGGACATTCCATGGAAGTCCCCCATTGCCCTACCCCCAGAGGCTGGCTCCGGCTATTTATGCGATAGAATTTCGCGTTTGAATCAGATCCCGATTATCTTCGCCAGGCATAACACCGATCCGGTCTCCCTCGTGCACCTAAGAACTATACCTCGAGAACCCCCTTATTTTCCAGAAGAGGACAATATCCTTGAGTGCCAAAGTTCGTGCCCCTCACGACGCCAAGTCAACAGATCCTCCCTGTTGTTAACTTGTTCAGGAAAGAACAACTTTAGAACAGTCATTGTTCTTCGATCCCGTTCGACAAAAAACGGTTTTCGCTCCCCTGATATCACGTCAGTGGTAATTTTTAGTCCCCTCTTTTAACGCTCTTAAAGACAGCATTGGTTACCCCAATAACCTCAATTGTTCATCCAGAACATCTCCGATATCCTATCTAAAGGATCGCTCGTACTTCCAAGCCCCACTTCGCTCTCACTCATCGAAGTCTGTCCTTCCCACTTCGTTAAGGACAACCCCTCTTAAAACCCCTCCTCCTGGCAAGGAAATCGCCAGTCGGACCGAAGCCATTCCTTCAAATCGCCTTCATCTGCACGACGACCTTATAAATACGTAAGCTACGAATTGCATTTAACTATTTAACTTTGTGCTAATGTAACTCCGTGCTTTAACACGGATTTAGCCGCTTCCTTTTCCTTCTTGTTTGTTTTGTCATTTAAATCCCTCTAAATCTTAATCCACCGCTTAGTCAAATTTATCCTAGGATCTTTTTCATTTCATGTGTATCTCTTATTTAACTCCCCGGTCTTGTAAGTATTTTCCATGTGTTATTTTGTTAGATTAATTCATAAAATTCTATTTTATTAATGCTTGCAATATTATTTATCCTTGGGCTCCGTTCCACTTCTTAAGTATATTCAAGATAAATAAACCCTTTTCAGGCCTATTTATTAACGTAGAGTAATACTCGGCCATCTGATCAAAACCTCGCACTCGAATATAGAATAATCACCTCAAAGAATAGATATATAGTATATAGTCGGGAGCTTTTTCTACGACATATATATATATATATATATATATATATATATATATATATATATATATATATATATATATATATGGATATATATATGGATATATATATGGATATATATATATATATATATATATATATATATATATATATATATATATATATATATATATATATATATATATATATGTTCTATTTAAATTTGGTGTCAAGTGTGTAATGTGTAACGCTATATCTTTGCAAACACTGATTTCATTCGAGTGAAACATAGTGTTATACGTTATAACAAGAGAGTATATTAATTCCCTTTTTTATTTAACGATTGCTCTCCTTTTTTAAAAACTTAAGAAGCTGGAGTAGCTCACGGAAGTGGTATAATAATTTGTTCTTGTGTTTGTTTTTATTTTTGTTTTAGTCATTGGCTATCTAGGTCAAGAAACCGATTTGAAATAGGTCAGTGCCCATATTTAGGTGGGCCAATTCTCTAGAAGGCATACTTCTTACCGCAAAAGAAATTAGTTGTTTGACTACTGCCTCCTAAGAGCAAATATGAGTTAGTTTGAAATCTTCAAAGCGCAAGGAGAATCCTTGGGACTTTCCGGAAGAGAATTGATTTAGTATATCTAAGAGGAGCAACGAGCAGAAAGAGAAAAGTTAAGAGAAGAAAATCAAAGAGAAAGAGAATAAAGAGAAAGAGAAAGAGAGGAACGAACAAGGCAAGCCGAGCTTCACCATGAACTTGAAATGGCACGCGTACAAGCTGAAACACAATCAGTGAGTGAACGTTCAGAAGCCCCGTCCAATCCCCCACTTAAGCTCCACAATTTCAGGGATGGAAAAGATTTCAGACCATTTTTATCGAACTCCGAAAAGATCCTTGAAATCAACAACCTGGACTTGGAGGCCGAAAGTGTAGTGAGGTTACTGCCCCTCTTAAATTCCAAATTGCGCGACATCTTTTTTTTCCTACCATCGGACTGTGCAATTGACTACAGTACATTAGAAGCTGAATTATTGGACGCTCATAATATGACTGCCGATTTCTACAGGCAGGAATTTCGAGGAGGTCGTATTAAACTCGGACAGACGTTCCGTCAATTCGGATACATTCTACAGAGGAATTTGAGATTCTGGTTAGAATATTCAAAGGTTGCTCCTGACTACGTGTCCTTAACAGACTTCGTGTTGCGGGATAAATTTTTGGCGTCTCTCCCGACGGAGATCCGCGCGTTCGTCAAGGATCGTCGGTGCCAGTTCTTTAAAGAATGTACCGAAGAAGCGGACGTCTATGCTGCCAGCCATAATTTGTACCCCAAAGAGAATAGAAATTCTCATCAATCCCCCTACCAGGAAAGAAGGAAGGATTCATACCTCTTCACAGTTAAGTCAACGAAGTTTCCGGGCTCAGTAATACCCGAAAACTTCTTCCCTTCAAACCATCAACATGATATCAAACCTCCCATTAAGATTTCTCCACATTCACTCTTCCCGAAACGACCGATCATATGCTTCACCTGTGGTGTAGAAAACCACACGAGCTGGAATTGCCCCCCAAATTCTAGGCTTTAAAACGAACCAACCCATTAAGTACACCAGATGAAGGCCACACCGGCTTCTCCGGTGGTGCAGACCCAAGGATCAACTTCTACCCCTCCGTCAGGGCACCAGGTAAATTTTATTTTTGATAAAAGTTCCCTGGGAACTTCAAAATTTAAGGAGGGCAGCGTGAACGGCTGTCGAGTATCTACCCTCGTCATGGACACAGGGTGCACTTGTTTCATCGTATCTGACGAGCTCTTCCCCCCCCCCTCCTCAGTGGACCCTAACAACAAAAAGTTTGTGCGGTAGTACATGACTATCTTGGGCGGGCAAACCGATTCCCCATTGTAAAATGTTACCTGCAGTGTTAGTATTTTGAAGGCTGAGCTGAAGTCATTTCGGCACCTATAAAGTTTTTTTCAGTACTTATCGGGCAGAGCCCTCAAGTAAGCTCCGACCCTGTGTCCTAAGCTGCCCTTACTCTAGCCTGAGCGAAGAAGGAAGCACAGGAGCCCTTCCCCCTCAGAACCCCAAAACCGTCCGAATTCTTGGAGATCCTTAACCAGGATTTTAGGTCCACACAAAAGGAATGTGAGACACTAACACTCTTATGAGACAAGGTCCAAAACAATAACAAGGAGACTGTCCGTGGACCCCAAATAATAAGGTATCTGCTGCAAGGTGGTCTGCTCTACCGATCTGCCGAGGACAGTAATAACGCCATTACAACCGCCTTATGCCTTTCATGATCACATGAAATATAGTGATAAAAATAGCTCATAACAGCATCTTTTCCAGGCACTTTAGTCATACCAAAACGGACCAGCGTATCTTTAAATATTTTTACTGGTCAGGTGCTGCAGCTGACATCTCAAAGCATTGTTAATCAAGCGATGTGTGTCAAAAGACGTCAGCTAAGGGGCGGGTCAAACCTGCTCCCTTACAAAGGGAACCAGTCATCACTGAACCCTTTTCCAGAGTGGCCATCGACCTGGTTGGCCCTATCTACCCCCCTTTGAGCGAAAGGCACAGCTCCATTTTTACTTTAGTTGATTTTGCTACCCGTTTTCCCGAGGCAGTCCCCCTTCGCTGAATCGATAGTATTTCTTGCGCTGAAGCCCTCATTTCGATCTTTTCAAGGGTAGGCGTCCCCAAGGAAATACTCTCAGACATAGGACGGCAATTCACATCCGAGTTGATAGAGTACGTAGGGAAGCTGTTCATGGTAAAGCCCCTTTTTACCACCCCCTTCCGGCCACAGACAAACGGAATGAGTAAAAAATTAAACGGAAATCTAAAATCAATTATTAAGAATATTTGTGCCGAGCAGCCCCGCGAATGGCACCGATATCTCCCGGTCACCATATTCGCCTATCAAGCAATTCCTTATCGCACATTAGGCTTCGCACCGTTCGAGCTCCTTTATGGACGTAATGTACGCGGATTACTCAGCATTTTAAAGGAGTTGCTAACCAAGCCCCAACTGGACCAAGAACTACAGTCATCATACGCCTATGTCTTAGATATATGCCAGAGGCTCGAGGAATGCGCGAACATCGCCTATAAAAATGCTGACGTCAATTTGGACAAATATAAAACCTATTTTGATGTCAGGTCGAAAGATAGGAAATTCAAGCCCAGTGATGAGGTTCTCCTGCTCCTTCCCACGGCGAGTAATAAATTACTGAGCTAATGGAAAGGTCTGTACTCGGTCCGCGAGGTACGAGGACCGGTAGATTACCTAGTTGGTACTCCAACAGGCGATAAACTCTACCACGTTAACTTATTAAAGAAATACCACCCACGTGCCCATGGAGATACGTTTGGGCACTGGACTAAAAATCGGCGCTAGAAGAGGATTACCCTGCGGACTCCCTTAATGTCATTTAGACAGTGTGCATTCAACCTGATGCCGATTACCCTCTTCCTTCCCTGCCAGGTGAGTCTTTTGAACCTTCTGACCTGGATATCGACGCGCGGCTGACACCACATCAAAAGAGTCAGCTACAACAATTACTATGTCAGTTCGACGACGTTATTTCGGATAAGCTTGGATGCGCTATTAGATTCGAGCATGATATTAAATTGACGACCTTGGAACCTGTCCGTTCAAAACCCTATCCCATGCCGATTCATTTACGCCCCTCTTTTAACGCCGTAGTAGATAATTCGATTAGTTTAGACATAATAGGACCTGCCACCTCTACTTGTTTTTCCCCAATCTTCATGGTCAAGAAACCTGTTGGCTCTTATCGGATGTGCATCGACTTCAGGAAGTTAAATTCGACGCCGAGCCCATCCCGTTGGTAGATCAAATCCTCCACCTTTTTAAAGACGCTAATTTCATCTTAGAACTTGATTTGTGCAAGGCATATTACCAAATATCCCTCCGGCCCGATGTGAAAGCATATACCGCCTTTGCTTCTGAGAAAGGCTTAATGAAATTTAAGCGCTTTCCTTTTGGCCTCGTGATCGCTTGCAGTAACTATAACGTTCTCATGAGAAGGTTGTTAGATGGACTTTCGAATGTCTCCTTTCACTTTGATAACCTCTACGTCGCTATTTGTGAATGTAGTCAACATCTAACTACCCTACTAGCTCTCTTCGTGCGATTGCGCGAAAATGGCCTCACCATTGGCCCCAGCAAATGCCAATTTGCACACGAAACCATAAAATACTTGGGTTTTAAAATAGGACAAAGCCAGCTAGGTTCACAGGAGGACAAGATTAAGGCAATCGCCGATATGCCCCTCCCAAATACTAAGAAACAATTAAGATCATTACAGGGATCAGCTTCTTACTATCGGCGATTTGTCCCAAATTTCACTGAAATTTCGGCGCCCCTCAGCACCCTCTTAAAAAAGAATTTCTCCGATCGACTACGATGGAATGGTGTCGTTATTTCGCATTTTAACCAGTTTAAGAGTAAGCTCATTTATGCCTTCATTTTGAAGTTGCCCAACCCGGAAAAATTCTTTGGGATTAGGACCGACGCGAGCAACGAGGGCATTGGGGATGTACTCCTCCAATATGAGGATGAAGGAACGAGTCATCCAGTTGCACACGCTAGTCGCCAGCTATTACCCCGCGAAAAAAGATAAGCCACTATAGAGAAGGAAGCTCTAGCTATTACTTGGGTTATTAAAAAAATTAAAATGTATTTAATAGGAAAGGAATTTCGGATAGGAACTGACCATCGCCCGCTGGCCTATATTCGGAATGTACGACTCTCCAACGACCGAATTATGCGGTTGAGTCTACTCTTGCAAGAGTATCACTTTAAAATAAATTATATAAAAGGTTCCGATAATCAGGTCGCTGACGCAGTCAATAGGAATGCTTTACCAAATAGTTCAGATTAATTTATAGATCGTAGAATTAGGATTTCCATGTATGTATATATATACCGTGTTGTACAACTTAATGTGGTTCTCATGTAACATAATTAGTTTAATTGAATGTAAATGTCAGAATTTCGTAGCTCAATGTCTATCTTTTTTTTATTATGTTTGTTAATTTGTACCCATTAATCTACGCATGAATTCTTTTGTCACATATGTATTTTTGGGGGGGTATTAATCTTTTGGTAAACGCTTGAAATTAGAAATTTTCGCAATTTTTTATTTCATGTCATTATTACGCCATGTATGAATTTTATATTATTCTTTTTTCCCCCATGTCTCTTTTAGGGCTAAGATTTTATTAAGGGTTAGTTTTCCTTATAGTCAAATTATTGACATAATCATAGGTATTAATGTAAATAGTAGCTTGGGTGCATGGAAGGTCGGTCGATGCAAGAATGTGAGTTCCACAAAACGGAGCTCTATGGTAGTCCCTTCTCTCTCCATTCGAAGTGTCTACCTACCCCCGGAAGGGATGGGTTTGATAGCATTGCCTAAGGGGGCCACGCCTTGCTTCTATCACATATTGAAACTCATGCTTCCCTCGTGTATCCTGCGAGGAGAAAGTAGCATGGCGTTCTTATTGCCCTAATATCTCCGAGTATTATCTTGACCCGCTCCAAGTTTAATCAAGGAGGTTCATTCCCCCATTTGCCTGCAGGCGTCCATCTGGCCAGATTGAGTTAGGCTTATGGGAAGATAAGATTGTTCGAGTCGCCAGCGGGACATTCCATGGAAGTCCCCCATTGCCCTACCCCGAGGGTCTGACTCCGGCTATTTATGTGATAGAATTTCGCGTTTGAATCAGATCACGATTATCTTTGCCAGGCATCACGCTGATCCGATCTCCTTTGTGCACCTAGGAATTCTACCTCGAGAACCTCCTTATTGTCCAGAAGAGGACAATATCCTGGAGTGCTGAAGTTCGTGCCCCTCGCGACGCCAAGTCAACAGGGCCCCCACTCTTTTGTTTAATTGTTCAGAAGAGAACAACTTTAGAACAGTCATTGTTCTTGGGGCCCGTTTGACAAGAAACGGTTCTCGCTCCCCAGATATCACGTCAGTGGTAATTTAATTTCCCCCTTTTAACGTTCTTCAAGAGATCACTTGGTTACCCCAATAACCTCAATTGTTCATCCAGAACATCTCCGATATCCTATCTCAAGGATCTCTCGTACTCCTGAGCCCCACTTCGCTCTCACTCATCAAAGTATGCCCTCCCTTCCTCGTTAAGGACAACACCCCTATAAACCCCTCCTCCTGGCAAGGAAATCGCCAGTCGGACCGAAGCCATTCTCTTAAATCGCCTTCATCTGCACGACGACCTTATAAATACGTAAGCTACGAATTGCATTTAACTATTTAACTTTGTGCCAATGTAACTCCGTGCTTCAACACGGATTTAGCCGCTTCCTTTTCCTTCTTGTTTGTTTTGTCATTTAAATCCCTCTAAATCTTAATCCACTGCTTAGTCAAATTTATCATAGGATCTTTTTCTTTTAATGTGTATCTCTCATTTAACTCCCTGGTCATGTAAGTATTTTCCATGTGTTATTTTGTTAGATTAATTCATAAAATTCTATTTTATTAATGCTTGCAATATTATTTATCCTTGGGATTCGTTCCACTTCTTCAGTATTTTGAAGATAAATAAGCCCTCTCCAGGCCTATTTATTAATGTAGAGTCATTCTCGGCCATCTGATCAACCCCGCATTCGAATATAGAATAATCCCCACAAAGAATAGATATATAGTATATCGTCGGGAGCCTTTCCTCCGACATATGTTCCTCCTGGCGCAGAGTGCGTCGAGTATAGCGTATCTTTTTTCAATTTCATGCGACATTCTCTCAACAAACCGCGTATGCTGTTTCTGCATTAATGCTAAAACTATTACTTAACGTTTAAATGTCAAGTACCCCACATTGGTTTGGCATTAGCCCTTAGCCATAATTTCAACCTTGTTTCGGTTTACTTAAAACGCACTGTGCGAAGATGTATGAGAAATGAATTAGAATCAGATTAATATATTTGGAATCGGGTGGAAAATTTTCTATAATTTAATTTACAATTTATTTTTGGATTTCGGATTACAAACAGAACATAACATACTCACGATAAATTCTACAACTTACAGTTGATATTTTAAAACAGGGTGATGAACATAAGAAATGCTTTTTACAAGCAGAAGGGAGGTGAGTCTTCTACTCTCTGAAGTAGAAAAGATGTAATCGAAAGGTTAATATCAATCCAGAGAAATGATTGAGTCATCAGTTTCATGCGTGATTATAATTTTCAATTTTGGATAATGGGCATTCATATAGTTTTGGAGGTAACAAGAATGGAGTTTATTTTTACCTGCGGCAAAGCGCCAGGTCAAGGTATCGCTTTCTTTTCAAAAAGAGTAAAGTTCAATTGTACACATTTAGAGCCACGAAATGACTATATGACCATTGGACATATAGTTATTCACCTTGGAGATTTCAAATTTGGCATCGGATTCGGCGTTGAGTGGCACCATATAGTGACAGAAACCTCATTTAGCCATTCAAAGGAACTTGTAAGGGATGTGACCCATGAGAAACCATTAATGCAATAACCACTTATCACGAAGCCCCACAGGTCATTGGAGGGACTTTCTCTCTTGTTAAAAAGAACGAAACAATCGTTGATACATCTTTTTAGATTATAAATTTAAACTGTTTTGGCATTTTGACATCAAATCTTATTTTAGTGCATACAAAAGTTCATTTGCAAATGATGGACGCAATAATTAACCCATTGGTCATCCAATCCCTTCGTTTATAAAGGATGTTATTTAAAATAAATATTTCATTTTCAACAGCAAGTATAAGGAGCCTAAAAATGCTCAGATTTTTACGATCAACAACTGTGAAATTAATCTTAAGGAGTAAATCACATTATATTACAATATTCAGAACCTGGAATATTTGTAAATAGTGACTCAACATCGGGACCAGTAATATAATTCTGTGCAAATCTTGAGGAATAAATTAAATCGACGAATTCAAAAGAATTGCGTAAAGTAAACTAATTTTTAATACTGGTACTAAAAAAATCGACTATAATTACTCCTACCAGTTTGAGAGAATCGGACAAATTGTTAATCAAATCTTATTGGTTTTCGCAAGGCCATAAATTATATTGAAAGTTGAACTTGGAGCTGTTTTTTATGCAAACACACTCCAATTATGCAATTTTTTATTTATTATTAAAGATCTCAGATAGGAATTCTTCTTGATTACTCAAGTCAAGTAGTTGCTGCTCACGTAATGAACAGCTTAGAGGTTGATGGGGATTGAAGCAAAAGGGTGTTAAGCGACTGACAAGACGGTGAAAACGCTATATATTAATTAAATTTTTATTTTATAGCAAGAAAGGAAAACTTTGTCGCCTGCTATCGGCACCTCGCCCCTCTCCCACCTTCAACGATTCGAGTGAGTAGCGGCATGCCGGCACGGGGCCAACCCCTTTTCCCATCTTCCTTCCCTACTTCTAGGATGCCAAGTGTCCCCAGAGAAATCGGGTACAACCGGAGGACGGAGAGGGACAGAGTAAGGGAAGAGCAGACAGTTCTGAATGTGGAAGTGTTAATCGAAGTAATAAAGCGTGACATAGTTGGTCTGCCTCAGGAGGTTAGGTTAAAAAGAATTGAATAGTTTCTGCTAGCCAAGTACTTTTTTATGTAAAGTTTGTCTAGCTGGGAGGACTTACTGATTATTCTATGATCGACAAAGAGGAAGCGAGATCCATGTAAACACTATTTGTTTTGTTCAAATCATTCTACATATTCGGCGTCAAACCGTTTGATCCCTATCTAATACGTGTTGAACAAGCTGATCTCTCTCATTAGTTATTTATATTTTGTTATTTGTTTAATTGCATTTGCTGAAAGCCGTTCAAACCTTTATTACTGTTGTGTGGTTTTCTAATTCGAGTAATGGAGGTGCATGTTTATTGACGAACTGTATCTACCGTTTTAGCTCTCGTTCATCAATTCGCTTATCAATGTGGGTTAGATAGTGTTTCAAATTCAGTTTTAGTTCCATAATTATGTTGGAGATAACATTTCCTAGTTAGTCCAATTATTGGTGTGATTTACGACTTTTTTCTTTAACTTGAGTAGCTTTGGTTCAGTTTTATTCTTTTGTTATCTTGATCTATATTAGTAATATTTTCTTCTAGTTTATCTAACTTTTCTATTTCATCTCGCGTGTCATTTTCTCTATTATGTTCATTATTCTTTGAAGGCTGATACTTCATTGAAGTGCTTTCTGTTTTCTTCTCTTGATCCCTTTTATGTTTGTTATAAACTACTGCTATTTTACGTTATGTATCATACTTTAGTAATCTTTTTTTTAAGGGGAAGGGGTATACCGTGAAATACTAGAGCTGGATATGGCAGTACTGTTTACACTTTTGCATTGTATAGCTTCTCTATGGTTTTATTTTATTTAGTTCTTTTAACCTATACATCAACCTTATACTTGTTATCTTTTTTGGTACTTTTACCTTGACGTGTCTTCTGTATCTGATTCTAGTTATTTTTATTCCTAGGACTGTCCAATCGGTTTAGTTATGGTATCAGGTTTGTTCGATTACCACATATGATATTAAGCCTATTCCAATAGGTACAATCTTAAATGTATGTTTGTATCTTCCATTTTCTTTCGTATTCATTTAGTATTCTTATTTCTTCCGCTGTTATTCTTGCTTACATAAGGGTATTATGCTATAAAATTTCCACCACTTGAGTCAAATCAGTCGCATTCTGTATATAATACTGAATGGATTGCTCGGTGGTGGGATATATTTCGTAAAATTGAGTAGAGGTGGAGACTTAAACATCCGCCTTGAGGCAGCCTCGATCTTAAATCGAATGCTGGGCTTTCTTTCCTTCCCATGATGACATACTTATAATGTTTTTTCCATTATGCACTCGCATACGATCCTTTCTATTCTTCGGTTAAGCTCTGTTGCAGGATCTTTTACTACATTGCTTTTTTGCCAAAACCTTTTCGAAGGCCTTTGAGACGTCTTTGCATACTAAATCTATATAGATCTTCCTTTTTGTCTGCGATATCTTTTATTGATAACGATTCCTTGGTTTCGAGATTAAGATAATTTATGTTACCTTAATTTGGTTGATGTAGTAACCTGCGCTAAATACGTTATTTAATAACTGGATCACATTGCCTAGTGCTTTTTCTAAAGTTAATTTGTGTGAGCACCCTATGACCGGGCGCTCTTTGTTGAAATGATTTGGAGCCATTTCTGATTCTTCTGTAGTGATGGTTGCTCCTTTATCGTCGTAAGCATCTCATTGTTCCTCTATCTGATTGCCTTGGTGCGTTATAGCCATGTTTTATTTTATTTTGTAAAAGATGTTTTCCTCAAATTCAGTGTCTAAATTGGCATTATCCTGATCGCTGATCTATATATGTCCTCCATTACTTCAAGTTAATTTTCTTTTTCTCCGAAGATTCCTTGGCTGTCTTATAATTCTATTTTCTGCTTGGGTGGAAGACTTATTGATTTACCTCTTCTACAGAATTCTTTAGGTGACGCTTAGCTATCAACTTGCGTTATTGGATCGTCCCATTTAGTACTTTGTTGTTAGTTAATTTTCTGAAAGTTCCTGCTTACATGCTGTATTATAGCCATTTTGTTTTAGGAGAGCCCAAGGATTCTCAGCCTTTTATGTTCTATTTTTAGTCCCGGTAAACTATTTTCAAATTTTCAGTCCATGCGTATTGTGCAATCGTTTATCATGGGTTCTCAGAACTGCTTCTCAATCCGCCTTTCTTGAATAGTATGTTAATCGATCAAGTTTTTTAGTGAATTCTTTATTTCTTTTCAGATTTATTGTTCCAGACCGTTTTCTTTATTTATGTGAATCTGCCTTTCCATGCTCTTTTTTGTCTCAGCTGGGATTTGAATACGATTCTTGATGAAGGTGATTAGAATTTCTATTTAGTCACTAAATATGATCATAGTAGGTTCCATGTAGTAATTAATTAGATTAATATTTCCAGTTAGGCAGATCTTTAGTTTCGTTGCCGCTCTTCCTGTTATATACATATGGAAATCATGGTCTAGTCTTTGGACGATATAACGGTCTAACAACATTTTTAGAAATCGCCTGGTCTCGTTGCTAGGTCTGTAACTTGATTCCCTACACCGATCGAAAATATTTATATTGAAGATAATTGTCCTTCTTCCGTTAAATAACTTGCTAAACTTACGAATGGGGAGTAAGTTCCGCCTTGCAGTTGATATGCGGTAACCATTGTTAATTCTCCAAATTCAATCACTATATATATATTCACTGTACTTACGATTCTTCTAATCATTGCAGTTACTTGTATTTTGTGTTTCTCTTGATGGCTTAAAGGATGATGATGAAGGATTACCAGTTTATGGGCGATAGACTAATGCAGTGAAGGGGGCTAAGGCGATCATACAGTCGAATTTGGTCTCACTCAAAAATGTTATTTGGGGGAATCCGCTTGTAAGCTGGGTTCAAATGGTAACTTGGTTGTTTTTGGCCAAAGAAAGGACTCAGAAGGATAAAAATAGCCCTTTTGTAGCCTGTAATCTTGGCTTAGGGCTAATTCAGTTCAGGCAAGTGAAATTATGAGTTTATCTTGGTTCGTTTGTGTGCTTACTTCTTGGGCAACTATCCGTGTTAATACCTAATATTTCTTGTAAGTCTCCTGCTCTGTCATATTGTTGGGACTATGGACGAATGGATTGAGGACCAGGTACGGACTGGTGATATTAAAAATAATGATATTGCTAATAATATACTAATCAGAATGAGAATAATAATGAAAGTTTTTCTGTCCACCTTTTTATACTAACACCAATTAAGGGAGGGTTAATTTTCTTTTCTTATTCTGAACAGGGAACGGAGATAAATACATCGTTAGTGATCGAACGACGTAATAGTTCGACCTTTGGCTCTAAAAATTGCCTCTATTGAATAAGCCCAAAAGATACCCACAAAATGCACGCGAATTGGTCATATTTAATCAATGCATGCCTTATTAAATGCAAAGATTCAATATTGTATGAGAAATAGGATAGTATTTGTAATGTACATATATGCAAGCAAGCAAGCGTGAAACACAGAGAGGCGCTAAAGAAATGGTTGAACACCTGCGTTTGATATAGCTGCCCAAGTTGTGTCTCGAGATAGAATTATCAAAGAGAGATATTTAAGGAGGAGTCCGAGTAAACACAGCTATTGACCGTAAGAGATGTCGCAACGACAATCGTATCAAATTATACAAATAAGAAAGTTTATCATGTATATGTACACACCGTGTGCCCAGGCTTCCTAGCCTCTCCCAGAGGGTGGAGAAATTACCATAATGGATTTAGGCCGTCTCACGGTTATCTCGAAGCCACACGATCTGGACGAGGAGCGCACATATAAATAAGAAAAGAAAGAGGAACACACAGGACACAGAGAAGACAAAAAGAATAGTAACGAATTCATTCGCTCCCGCCTAAATCCACTGAATCTTGTCTCGCCCTTAACTCGTTTTCGCGTTGATAATATATAGACTACTAGTCTCCCATCTAGTACGCTTAGTGTCACGCCGCTTGCATCATAATATTCCGTTATTAGAATAAAGACTATTATTTTCGTATGTCCATCTTTGCCTTGAACATTCGATAAGCCCAGCCAAGTAGAACGCCGGAAGATCATTTAGTTTTTGAGTCATATACTTAATTCTTCATTCACCGTAAATTGGTGACCTCTAGGAGACCTATCCCTTATAATTGGTGACCTCCCATAACTGAAGATCTCCAAAACTGATGACCTGTCTTTCAACCGGACAGAGAAGGCATAAAAAGAATGAAGTCGTCTAGAAATCGTCAGACGACAAGGTCTAGGGGATTTTGTGGTAACGCTGTCAGCGTCAAGCCGCCCATCTTCAAAGAAACAGCAGTCTCAAGCAGACTCTCAACTAAAACTTTTCCACCTATTGGCCTCACCCCCTTTTAATACCGCGGATCGTCTTCCGGCAGCCATTAGAGCGGACCAATGCCAAGCAGGCCGAAGGGATACGGGTGCCGTCAACAAGGACACCGACCCCAAACCCACTCTAAACCCAAAAGAAGACCTGGCTATGTCTATCATTATTGGCCTACCCTTTTGTAGGAGCTGCAATAAGCATGATGGAGGGATGCATTTCTACACGCCGGACCAATTCAATCAACACTGCAACGAGATGATGCCATAGGAAACTCACCCCATACGTTCGGGTACAGTATTTTAAACGTATTATAACAAACATAGAGAGTGGTATGCTGCAGTGAGGATCAATTTTATCGCCAAAATTCGCTATTTTTTATATGTCCTGTGCTGTAAGAATGATATTAGTTTGAGCAATTTAATAATGTACAAAGTCGAAAAATTGTTAATATAAGGTTAACTCCTGCTGGTTGCATAGTCCATGTATGCATTAGTTTAAAGGTTAACTCAGTATCCTTAAGTTCGGTACAGCTAAAAGTGAGGTGTTCTGGTAGGCACGCGCAAGCCTTGTAGTGTGCATGCAAGGCAAAATAGATTCTGTATGAAGCCTCACACTTGAGTGTCATGTAAATTCTGTAAAGGCTTGTAATTGGTACGTGAATAAGCTAAAATGAAAGATATATCAGTGTTCTTGAATGAAAATAACTCCCTGCGTGAATAATATATATGTACACAATATACTAATATAAATAGTAAAGTTAAACTGTAATGTTATATATCACTGAAAAGTAATATTGTATAGTTTTCTTCACGGTAAGTTATAAATAAGATGCGTTGCAAGGCAGAATAAGCTTCTTGTTCAACCCTCACATATGAGCAACATGAGAACTCTATAAACCTTGTAATGGCTCCAAAAGCAACGAAAAGCTGTTTGCCAGGAATCCGTCGTTTATTTATTACTAATCCTTGTGTAGACATTATTGAAGCGTCGTATTTATTGACAGAAGGAGAGGCATTAATATATAAGTGCCTCGCTGATTCTATAGCCTTAGTACATGCATTACTATATATCTGTTAGGTGTTGGTATTATATGTATGTAAGAACCTAACGCGTGATACGCCAGTGGTGAATGATTTTTTAAAAAAATTTATTAGGTGTCAATTTATTAACGTAATACGATATGGCAGTAATAGGCCAAATTGCACACAAAGATGCGAAGATGTGAATATCGATGCCCTGTGCGTTATTATTGATACTGACGATATTGGGAGTGCTAGAAATAACTTCATATGTATATCTGTTTATTTTTATTAGACAGAATGGGGGTTTACGAAAGCTGCATAGTTCGGGTGGTTAAAGGATTTTACTGTTGGTATTCCATTAATTTTTAGCTTTGAGTTGAGTTGTGTTTCCTAGTGGCTTGGTTGTGTGAAATTGAATATGTTTACATGCATGATGCAGGTCATAATCTTCTTGTGCGCTTTGGGGTTTACGTTAATTTATCGGTTGATTCGTGGGTTGTGTTTTGCCGCTCTTGCGTATGAGAGATTAGGTCTCACTTCAGACCTATTAGATCCTCTTCTTTCTTTTTTATTATTTTCATTCCTTTAGATCATGAAAGCGCCATTCTCCTGTTCAGGTAATTATAATTCAGGCATTTTCTAACTGCAGAAGTGCATTTATCCAGAAATGATCCGCAACAGAGCACATTAAACATGTTTTTGTCGTGTGGCTTTCCATCTCCTCGAATTTAAAGCGATGAGATGAATTTCTCTGTCTCGATGCTACATCCCGGTTCATCATACAATAGATGGGAATTCCGCAAGTAGCTGCTCTATTGGCCATTTTTGTAGTTTCAAATATGATCTTAAAAGCATGTGTGGGCTGGCTAACATTTATTAGTTCCTTTACTTTCGCCCATGCTTGCTTTTCTTCAATTTTCTCTTTCAGTTCTTCGCTTGTGTTTTCTTCGATCCACAGTTCTACTCTTCTGCAGATACCGCTAAGGTTTGCTGATATTTGGGAGTGTTGTTTGGCTTCTAGTACTTTTTCTATAACATTTTGTGTCCTTCGGCCGAGAGGAACTTGTCAACACCCTGCAGCTTGATGCACAGCGCGATGTATGGATTTGTGGTTGTGATGATTTTAATAAGTGCAACTCTTAATCTAGCAAAGACAACCTCGCAAAGTATCAGTTTCTGTGATAGATCATGTACAGAGAGCAACTATGTGCACCTTCTCCATTCATTTTTCCATGTTAATGATCTTGGAGTGGGCAGAGCCAGCCATGTTTTAAAATGGAGCAAGATAAATGTCTAACCTCTATTTATGTGTGCGCCTATAAGTCTCAATCCATGTGTGAATTAATTTAAAGGTTAACTAAGTATGCTTAAGTTCAGTATAGCTAAATGTGAGATGCCTTGGTACGCAGGAGCGAAGCCTTTTAGCGTCTATTGCAAGGCGAAATATATTCAGTATGAATCCTCACAGGTGAGTGTCATGTGAATTCTGTAATGGCTTGTAATTGGTACGCGTATTCGAATAATCTAAAATAAAAGATATAGCGATACTCTTGAATAAAGTTAACTCCTTGCGTGAATAATATATATGTACACAATATATTCATATAAATTAAATATTGATGTTAAATAGTAATGTTATATATCTCTGAAAAGTAATGTTGTATAGTTTTCTTCCATCCAAGTTACAAGTAATATGCGCGGTGTCACCTTAAACATTTTGCTGTTCGTTTAATCTTCCATCTTCTTTCATATCTTCTGATATGCATGATTTCACTGGCTGTTGTTTGTTACAAAAATTAGGAATTTCTGAAGGGGGCAGTGACAATATGGGAAATGTTGTCGGTGAATTGGATGTAGATCGTGTCCACTCTGATGATTTCAGGAAGGTCGCTGGTTTAAATACTCTAGAGGATGGTGTTCAGGCACCGCGCTGAGAGACGCCAGCACTGAGCTCGCAGTATAGCCCTAAATGAACTTTCTTTTGAATGTAGATTTTCGTGTCCGTTATTTGAGTCACATAGTAACGTTTATAAACATAAGTTTAATCTTAGTTTAAGAATTTTGTGGTTTAGTTCCGATATCTATACTTTGTTGCTTGCCTTTCTGACGTCTCTCTCTATCAGGTGAGCGTACCTTTTCTGGTTCGCAACCTTCGCAAACTTCTCTGTTAGCAATGCTAGCGCCGTATCAAGTCCCCAATACTCTTCTGAATCTGTTGTTGGGGGTGAGGGTTAGAGGTTATTTTGAACAATAAATACATGACCCTGTTTTTACGCACCTTTTTGAAGGGCTTGCCTATTACTTTCAGAAGGAAGATGTGCCTAACTTTGCTGTAAAGTGAGGTATTTTCCGAAACTTTGGAATGAAGATTATTTTAGCAATTCTTCTTTGCTTTGGGAAGCAGCCTATGTTTAGATGTGCATTTATCAAGGCTATGAGACCTTACGTGATGTTTTTGATGACGTTGGGTTACAAATTTAAGTTTTGTCACTGCCGATTTTGGTGTCACTCTTTGTCAAAATAAACACAGAATCACTGTTGGTTCCTCTTTTTTTCATTTTTTTTATCTTGGTCCACCATTTCTCTGTCTGGAAAAGTCCTTAAGTTAGTATGCTTTGTTAGTTATTTACTTTTATTTACTTATGGTTCATCGATATAAACATCACTCAATATTTATAAATATTATCTCATCTTATTGGTCCAATCCATTATTTTCGCGTTAAGATAATAATACATAAATAACACCCATTTCATCTAATTTTTAATAGTTTGCCCAGAAAATATAACATAAAAGGGGTAAAAGAAGTCTTGTCTAATAAAGAAATGCCACTTCCCAGCAAATTTCGTCACCGTATGAATTCTCAGACGAGAGTTTTTGAAAAGGTTAAAAACGCTACAGCATAATCACAACCAAGCAGCCGTCGCTGTCGACTTCAACAAATCATGCATACAACATGATCTCCTACCAGGATATATGTACATATACATACATAGATCACCATATATAAATATCACTGCTTCATAACCCTTTAATAAACTAGCTTTTCCGAAATGGCAAGGTGAGTAAAATTGCTTGAAGGAGCATTTCATTAATAGCCAAAATATATTTACAAACTGTTAAATGATACAAAAAATGAGTGCTATTTATCTATTATTATCTAAACATGAGGTTTTTGTTAGACTGTTTTGAAAACCTATGTGTGGTTTGCAAATTTTATCACTTAATTGTACAAATATTCTTGGTTGGCTAATTTCAATTTCGTTTTTTTTCGCTTCTTTGTGTGTGAGCTTATCCACGTGTCTATTTTTAGACATATGAGTCTCCTATTTTCTTTAATTTGAGAGGTAATTCTTCATGTAAATCCGATATTTTATTAATGTTTCTCTTCCATTAGCTGAAACTAATCTTTCTACACAGCGCTCTGTGTGCCAGATTGTGATGTATCCGATTGACACGCATAGGATTCAAATTAGAGCAACTCTCAGTTCTACATATAATGTTTTGATAAGCTTCTATTTTTTTAGTTTTTCATTTTCTTAATTGTCCTTATGAGTATTCTGAGGTATTCGAATCTATCATTTTCTCTACTTTAACGAGCGCACTAGGCGCTCAGTATTTTTATGAAGCTCTCTCCTCATTTTATCTTTTGTAGTTCACCCTTCTGTGCAATCTGAAAAAGATTTTGTCACGACAGGTATCTCTAATTTTCATTCAGAAGCACGGTATCGCCTTAAACATTTTGCTGTTCGTTGGCTCTTCCATTTTCTTTTATATCTGCTGATATGCTCGACTTGACAAGGCGTTGTTTGTTACAGGAATTAAGAATTTCTAAGGAGGCAGTAACAATATGGGAGAAATCGTCGGTGAACTGGATGTGCAGCGTGGCCACTCTGATGGGTTCAGGGTGGTTGATTGTGTAAAAACTCTAGAGGAGGGTGTTCAGGCACCTTCCCGAGCTATACTGCTAGTCAGCCTGAAGTCTGCTCCCCTATAGTCTTTCATTTGAATGTAGATTTTCGTGTTGGTTAATGAAGTCACATAGTTTATAAGTTTTCCTAACATAAGTTCTGTCCTACTTCAAGTATTTTATTTTTAGTTCCTTTCCCCATACTTTGTTTAGTGCCTTTTTCACGTCTCTGTTTATCAGTTAAGCATACCTGTTCTGGCTAACTACCTTCACAAACATCTCTGGAATGGATGCTCAAGCCATATCAAGCCCCGTCTACTCTTCTAAATCCATGTTCTGGTTGATTTTTGGATGTTATTCTCCTCCATAAATGAATGTCCCCTTTGTCAAGAACCTTTTTGAAGAGCTTGATTATTACTTAGAGAAGGAATATGGGCCTAGATTGTGCTGGGAAATCAGGTAATTCCCCAGAGTTAGAATGAAGAACATTTTAGCAATACTCCTTTCGCTCTGGAAGTAGCCTACGTTTAACCACGCATTTATCACAGCGAGGGTCACCTATGTGATGTTTTGGGTGACGTTTGGTTATAAATTTAAGCTTTCCTTTTGCCTATTTTGGTGGCTCTCTGTCTAAATGAACGCAGTGTCTGTTAGTTCGTATTTTGTTGATATTTTATCGTAGTCCACCAATTTTATGTCCGAAAAAAGTTGTTAGATTGTTAGGACTTGTCATGGTATTTTTGTATTAACTTATATTTCAACGAACTAAACATTATTTAATATTTATAAATTTTCTCTCATCTGATTGGTGCAAACCAATATTTTTATGTTAAGATAATAATACATAAATAGTAACCATTATATCCAATTTTTCGTAGTTTGCATAGAAGGTGACACGTGAAAGGGGTTAAAGACGTCTTGGCTAATAAAGAAATGCCACCTCCCAGCAATTTTCGTCACATTATGTTTTCTCAAACTAGAATCTTTAAAAAGGTTAAAAAGGTGCAGTATAAGCACAAGCAAGAAGCCGTCGCTGTCAAATTCATCAAGTCATGCATACAACATGGTTTCCTTCTACGATATACATATACATACATATGAGGATGAATACCTTCATTTCGATTGAATGTAAATTCGATTGTATCGTCACTCGTCGTAATCTTCTCTGGTGGGAACCGTTTAATGAGGCAATCCCGAGCACAATATGAAAGAAATGCTTGATTTTTTCACAGAAATCCTATTTACCAATAAATGTTTCTTCGACTGGATATAAAGTTTTATATCGCCTTAGGCTGGCATCCTCTCACTTAAATGGGAGATTCGTTAAAAAAGAGAATCCTAGCGAATATGGAAAGAAAAAAGTGTCAAAGACACCCCTCGAGGGTATTTTAAAGATGCACCAAACCATTCAGAGAGAAATTTACGGAAATAGTCGAAGGCAAACTTAATGTTACACTCGGAAGTTTGATCAAGTCCTGAATATGATTCTTAGCCATGTGCGAGTAGGACCAAGATCGTGATCATATTACTGGAGGTGATTTTTTTTTATTTTAAGAGCCACCTGGCCACTACCTACTTTGGCATTAGTCGCCGTCACTACTGGAGGCAATAATAATGATAAGTAGTCAAAAACTGTACAGGATGCTAATACATTTTGCTTACAAATATTTCTAAAGAATATTTTTATTAAACATATTGAGAATTTGTGGGTGTCTATCGAAACATTTTTTTCAGTGAACCAAAAATTTCGTAGCCCTGGAAGAAAGGAAGAGACGCTTGATAACCTGGGACTAAGCTTCTTCGTGGTGGATTATTAATGAGTTGTAAAAGTAAAGAACTTATTGCTGTACTTCGAGCATTGTTCTGAAAAAAATTATTTTAGAGTATTTAAAACTTGATAGTCATTTTCCACGCAGTTATATTAAAAATATAATTATTAAAACAGGCAGACGATAGAGTGATGAGAATTATTAAAAAGGTACTCCCTAGTTTTATATAGAATAGTATGTTAGCAACTTCAGGTTGGCAAAATATTCTGAATGAAATTATCTATGTACCCTACTTTTCTGGATGCAAGATATTAGCTAAAGTTCATGAAAGAGAGGAAGGAGCAGGCAAACTCCTGGAACTTGCCTGGAATTCGATTAGTTTAATAGATTTAGTAAGGATATTTGATAGCAAGAAAACTTCCAGCATTTCTGAAAATACTTATAACCATATTGGGAATTCTGATCAACATAAATAAAGTAATAAAACTGTAAATAAAGCATATGCACCCTAAATTCCCTATTCGTTTAAATATTCTTCTAAATTCGCATTTATCCCAATTCTGTGGGGATGGTGAAGAAGTAAAAACGTGATGAGCTTGGCCTGAGGATAAGAGTAAACTTTGTTTTTTACATTTGATGAGACTATAAAATCCTATATTTTTGCATATTCGAAACTACCTCGTAAGACGAATCACCGCAGAAAAGCAAAATTCCCATTCCGTTAATGTTAAAATATTTTTGTAGGGATAACAGTGCATCGATCTCCATAAACATTGCTCGTAAAGTGAGGTGATAATAACCATTTACATCTCGCTCAAGGCCAAAAGGTAGCTTCCTCATTTATTTTCAAGGCATCCTCTTATCACCCAATTTAGGAACAGTAAAAACGAAAGAGAAACGGGTCGTTTAAGCAAAACTTTGCTGAAGATTCCTCGCTGCTTCTCATTAAATTTCCAAAAACATCACTGGATATATATATATATATATATATATATATATATATATATATATATATATATATGATGAAAATTAATGCAATATCGCAAAAGAAGATGAGGAATTAAACCACATTCTCCGAAGAGAATTTAATTCAGAACAGTTTCGGTGTATCTCACACCCTTTTTCAACTGACACTGGGTAGAAAATATAAGAGAAATGCATATAAGCATAACAAAAGATCCCCTCTTTTTTTCCCTAATCCCCTACTTTTAGCTAATCTGGGGGGAGGGTAGGCCTAAACATATTGAAGGGCTGACATTTTACTATTTTGTTTATTTGCGATCTTAATACAGGATTAACTGAAAATTGACCCTCAGATAAATTCAAATTAGGAACTGACGATATCAAGCTCGATTCTACGATTCTTCTCTTAACATAGTTGGCCGATTTAAATAACATTTTACTTCCAGTGAAATCGATCGTATGATTCTTGTCTCTAACATAGCAAAATATTCCACTACTTTCGCTGCCCACTCTAATATCTCTTTTGTGTTCGTACAATCTCTTGTCTAGATCTCTTCCCGTTTCTTCTATATAAACTTTATGGCAATCATTGCATGGTACTGCATATACTCCTATGTTATGATGTTCTTTGGGTTTCCTGGACATCATCAATTGGTTTAAGGAATTATTATATTTAAAGGCTAGATTAATACCCGCTTTTCCAAATATGTCTTTTAAACTATTCAATTTATTATTAAATGGCAATGTTATACATTTGTTAAAGTCGTTAGTGCGGGAAGGCTTATTACCATAGAATGTTTTCCTAGCTGCAAAATGGGCAGACGATATGAACCAATCGGGGTAATATAAATTAGAAAAAATGGTCCTGATAATGACAATTTCTTCATCTAAATAGGAAGGATGACATATTTTGTATGCTCTAAGGAAAAGGTTAGAAATTCCTGATTTTTTAACAGTATTATCGTGCAACGAAAAATAATGTATATAGGCATTCGAGTGAGTTGGTTTCCTATACACGTCAAATTTTAATTCATGGTGATCTTTATTAATAAGGACATCTAAAAAGGGTAATCTATTATCATATTCCCATTCATATTTAAATTTGATGGAGACAGGCAAATTATTTAAATTATTAAAAAAGGTATCAAAATCATCGCCATTAGGCCATACAGAAAATACATCGTCAATGTACCTTAACCATATAAAGTTAGCGGGAGAAATTGTGGGAAGGAGTTCAGTCTCAAATTATTCCATGAAGAGACATGCCAATATCGGAGATAAACTATTTCCCATGCTAAGGCCAAATATTTGTCTATAAAACTCATTATTTACTCGAAACACATTGTCAGAGAGACATAATTCAACTAAATCGATAAATTTACTCGTAGAAATGGGAAGATCCAAATTAAGTTTAGGCATGATTTCCCGCAGAAGGCCCATGGTTTGGTCAACCGGAACTTTGGTAAACAAAGAGTTTACATCAAAGCTCAAAAGTTTTCCATCCGGTAATTGCAAGTGATTGAGGCAGTCAACGAAATCTTGAGTGTTCATAATGTGTGCAGATGAGATTCCTCCTACTGCTAGAGATAAATGCTTGGCAAGCCATTTGGAGAGCTTATAAGTGGGAGAATTAATATAGGAAATGATTGGGCGTAAGGGACATAACAACATTGTTATAACCAAATCCGATAAAACGAATCAGTTAGTCATTTTGGACAAACATAGTTTTTATGATAAACTAAATGAACTAATGATGTGAACACATATGAAAAGCTACAAAGTGATCCGCTCAATAACAAAACAAGCAATTTCAACAACAAATTGAAAAGAATATTAAAATGCGCAGATTTAATTAATCAATTCCGGAGTATGAACCCTTTACTTCCCTATATGTATGGGCTCCCAAAGACCCACAAAGAGGGATGTCCCTTACGCCCAATCATTTCAAATATTAATTCTCCCACTTATAAGCTCTCCAAATGGCTCGCCAAGCATTTATCTCCAGCAGTAGGAAGAATCTCATCTGCACACATTATGAACACTCAAGATTTCGTTGACTGCCTCAATCACTTGCAATTACCGGATGGAAAACTTTTGAGCTTTGATGTAAACTCTTTGTTTACCAAAGTTCCGGTTGACCAAACCATGGGCCTTCTGCGGGAAATCATGCCTAGACTTAATTTGGATCTTCCCATTTCTACGAGTAAATTTATCGATTTAGTTGAATTATGTCTCTCTGCCAATGTGTTTCGAGTAAATAATGAGTTTTATAGACAAATATTTGGCTTTAGCATGGGTAATAGTTTATCTCCGATATTGGCATGTCTCTTCATGGAATATTTTGAGACTGAACTCCTTCCCACAATTTCTCCCCCTAACTTTATATGGTTAAGGTACATTGACGATGTATTTTCTGTATGGCCTAATGGCCATGATTTTGATACCTTTTTTTAATAATTTGAATAATTTGCATGTGTCCATCAAATTTAAATATGAATGGGTATATGATAATAGATTACCCTTTTTAGATGTCTTCATTAATAAAGTGTACTATGAATTAAAACTTCACGTGTATAGGAAACCAACCCAATCGAATGCCTATATACATTATTTTTCATTTCACGATAATACTGTTAAAAAATCGGTAATTTCTAACCTTTTCCTTAGAGCATACAAAATCTGTCATCTTTCCTATTCAGATAAAGAAATTGTCATTATCAGGACCATTTTTTCTAATTTGCAATACCCCAAATGGTTCATATCGTCTGCCCATTTTGCAGCTAGGAAAATATTCTATGGTAATAAGCCTTCCCACACTAACGACTTCAACAAATGTATAACATTGCCATTTAATAATACATTAAATAGTTTAAGGGACATATTTTGAAAAGCAGGTATTAATCTAGCCTTTAAATATAATAATTCCTTAAACCAATTGATGATGGCCAGGAAACCCAAAGAACATCATAACATAGGAGTATATGCAGTACCATGCAATGATTGCCATAAATTTTATATAGGGGAAGCGGGAAGAGATCTAGACAAGAGATTGTACGAACACAAAAGAGATATTAGAGTGGGCAGCGAAAGTAGTGGAATATTTTGCCATGTTAGAGACAAGAATCATACGATCGATTTCAGTGGAAATAAAATGTTATTTAAATCGGCTAACTATGTTAAGAGAAGAATCGTAGAATCGAGCTTGATATCGTCAGTTCCTAATTTATATCTATCTGAGGGTCGATTTTCCGTTAATCCTGTAATAAGATCGCAAATAAACAAAATAGTAAAATGCCAGCCCTTCAATATGTTTAGGTCTACCCTCCCCCCCAGATTAGCCAAAAGTAGGGGATTAGGGAAAAAAAGAGGGGATCTTTTGTTATGCTTATATGCATTTCTCTTATATTTTCTGCCCAGTGTCAGTTGAAAAAGGGTGTGAGATACACCGAAACTGTTCTGAATTAAATTGTCTTCGGAGAATGTGGTTTAATTTCTCATATATATATATATATATATATATATATATATTTATATATATATATATATATATATATATATGAATCCACCAAACCGCAAGAAACAGAAAAACAGGATAATTTTTCTTCGGAAATGTTATTTTATAATTCGCAAATGTTCTGTACAAGCGTGGTATTCGAACCGTGCACACTGAGGCAGCGAATAACCGCTTTGATCATAATAAAAATTGTCCTTTAGATCACTCGGCTAAGTAGAAGACCAAAACCTTCCGAATAAACAAGCTTTTAAGTTACGCTTTGCAAGGTCGATCGGGACTATGAAAGAGAGAGAAGTTAATAGGAAATTCAAAGGACAAAGGAGAGTTTAGGTAAACACGCGACGAATTTACAATGTATAAATCTTTTATGAACGCGAAAGAATGATAAAATGAATCCATCAAACCGCAAGAAACAGAAAAACAGGATATTTTTCTTCGGAAATGTTATTTACTAATTCGCAAAAATTCCGTACAAGGGTTGGATTCGAACCGTGCCTCAGTGGTGTTTGAAGTTATCGGCAGTCGCATTTGTCTCAGAGCAGCCCTGCCTACAAAAGTACTGTGGCTGTTTAGTTAGTCTTAATCTAGATCACAGCACCTCTATCTAACCGGACACTTTGGTTGAACCTGATTTAAAAGGAGTGGCGGAATTTGTTAGTGTTTTGTTTCTTTATGAAACAAATAATGCCATAAGCTTCCAAGTCGGCTCAATGCAGCCTGGTAGCAAACAGTCGCCATATTCAGGTAGTATACCATGAAAATGATCCTTTACTCTAGAAACAATGGCAATAGAACATCCATGTAGAATAAATTGATAAATCGCATGACAGACCCTTCTTTAAAATACAACGAAACACAAAATAGAAACAATAACGAACTCTCAGAAGAAACTTTAAACCTAATGAAAGAGCTCAAACACCTTAAAGAACAAACACCAGCCACCAAATTGAATTAGAACTAAACAAACTCGTTAAAGAGAAAGAGAGAAGTG